>MU191752.1:3820-33566 GCA_016904865.1 Pissodes strobi
AGCTACCATCATATTATATACAAGATTAAAAAATTTGCATGTTTACGAAATTACTGTACTGGAACTGGAATCGATTATTTTCTTAACTATATATTAATTACCTTTTTCAAATATACAGATAGAACGCCTACTTCTATAGAGCTGGGGTAAAATGTGAAACTGGTTGTGTAACACCTAGTCCCTGTTATTCACCATTAAACAAAGGAAAACTACTAGTAGAGTTTCAGCAACATAATATAAATATTGGAACGCAGAGTATTTAAAATGGAAATATATTTTTTAAGAAATAAAAATCGTCTTTTTGAAGTGAAACTTCTTAACGCCCGCCGGGAGTAAAATTTGAAGGTCGCGAGACGGCGAGAGGGCACGAAAAAGCGTTACGATATTTTATTGTGATATCTTTGTTAGTTTACAAGCAAAAGATATGGGATTTTCTCTATTACCTTGTCAAGACATAAGCGAAACTTTTATGAAGGATGCTTTTTTTTCCATTTAGGCCTTCCCTTTTTGTTAATTGTGTGGTTGAAGGTCGCGACACGGCGAGAGGACACGAAAAAGCGTTACGATATTTTATTGTGATATCTTTGTTAGTTTACAAGCAAAATATATGGGATTTGCTCTATTACCTTGTCAAGACATAAGCGAAACTTTTATGAAGGATGCTTCTTTTTTCATTTAGGCCTTCCCTTTTTGTTAATTGAGTGGTATATTTAAAAAAACTACTTTTTAACCAAATCCGTTACGATATGTATCAGATTTTATTGTAATATCTTTGTTAGTTTACAAGCAAAAAATATGGGATTTGCTTTATTACCTTGTCAAGACATAGGCGAAACTTTTATATGAGGAACATTTTTTTTCATTTAGGCCTTCCCTTTTTATTAATTAATTGGTATATTTAAAAAACTACTTTTTAACCAAATCAGTTACGATATGTAAGGCTAGGGCGTTTAAATTTAAGAAGTTTTACTTCAGATATGCGCACATAGTGCACACGCTTTTTTTATACTTTTATTTTAATCAAGTAAAGAAAGAAAAATTTATTAATAGCATTTTTGCTTTGTAAAGATATATAGATATATGTAACAATAATTATTTAAAAAGCGTATAGATGGCTGTGCGTTTGACAGAAAAACTGTCGCTGTAATCACACCC
Source organism: Pissodes strobi (assembly GCA_016904865.1). Classification (NCBI taxonomy): domain Eukaryota; kingdom Metazoa; phylum Arthropoda; class Insecta; order Coleoptera; family Curculionidae; genus Pissodes; species Pissodes strobi. The sequence continues at coordinate 4,976 of MU191752.1, forward strand.
ATGGTAAAGTCGGAATTATACCAGAGAGAAAAACAACTAAAAGGAGAGGAGACAATACGCATCCGCACCTTTTATGTTGGTGTACCCATTTTTGGTGACCTTGACTCTGCTCCGTTGACAACAATACCACTAAGTATCGGGAGAAAAATATTTTAAGCTAATGACAATGACATCTGATCGCCTGAAATCGGCTTATGATGTTTTGATTTTGACAATTATACCCTTTGTTCTTGCACGTGTGCATATAAAATTAATTGACAAGCTGTCGCCTCTCCTTTTAGTTATTTTCTCTCTGGTTATACCCATTTGTAATGACGTAATTTTTGTTTATCTTTGTTTAGTATATTCCAAACGGCGGTGACAACAAACTTTTAAAAAAAAATTGGTGTCGGATGATTATTTATTTTTCATATACTTGGTTATGTGAAGTATCCGTCACTGTCAATTAAAATCATTGGTTTGTCAACTTGTTATTTCGAAAAGTTTTAAATAATGCCGAGAAAAAGATATAATAGGTATAATGAACAATCGTTGCTGATAATTTTAAATATATTGACTTTTTTCAACGAGAAAAGAAGCAAGTCCGAAACGGAATCGCACTTCAAATTATATTAATTGGCAAAAACATCTACGCCATACGTTTCTTCTCACCTGGATGAGGATGACGCAACTACAAATGGGTATAATTCCGACTTTACCCAGGAGGAAAAACTTCCGGAAAGTTTTGTCGTTGCAGTAACGAGCTGAAATGAAAGCTTCTTATTGGCTGAAAAATATAGCTGTGAAATTTTCTGAACAAACTGACATAAAAGTTTGTGAAGAATATGTTTTTAATCGAATTTTTCAATTCACATATCATAAATTTAAAATAAGTACCTATGCAAAATTATCAGACATATTTTTGATAATGAGGGTGATCAAACTCAATTTAGAAGTCTCCAACATTTTCAATTTATCCTGCAAAATTGCGCAAAACCACAGAACAAGATGGCATCCAGAAAGTTTACTTTTGATGCATTCAGGGAAGAAATGGTTATTTTTTTCTTTAAACGATATCCGTCCTTTCAGATGGACAAGCCAAGTTTCATGGTTAGGTATGTTGTTTTAAAAACCTCGAAGGGGAAAACTTGGCATACTTCATTTTGCTCCAATATATTGGATAGTTTATTTAATTTCTTAAAATAAGCTGTTTTTTTTTCATTGCTACTATATGAGAACTTATGATTTATTTATTACCGTTTTTCAAATCCTTTCGTGCTAAATTTCTGTTTGCTTACATAGAGTGAATGATTCATATGACATAATATAAGAGCAGCATTTAATATTGACAAACATTAAAACCGGCAACCACAAATCTAAAGCTATATCACATCATCGTTAAAATAGAATAACCACAAAAATATTCCAATTTGGGTCAAGAGCACTTGTCACAAAATCAACTTACATTCACATAAAGGAGTTTCATCTTTATACCAAAAAAAAATATATTTCGAGATCCCGATTTAAACTGGTTAAAAAAAATACTACAAACTCTTTTATACCACCTTATAAAGTGGGGTGAACATTGAATTGGATAGCCCAAAGACAGAAAACTTATTAGTAATGAATCCCATTGAAGAAACGATTGTTTGACTGCAGGGAATTCCCTCTAGCGTAAAGATGAGAGATATCCTTGCTTGGGCATAAAATTTTGGGATGGTCTGCTGACCACAATTATCTTCCACGACAGAGGTTTTAGTCCAAGACCATATATAACTTGGACTGTATTAGATATATTTACTTGCATAATTTTGCATTAAAACTTGCTACAACGTATAAAAGCATATTTTAATATGAAAAAATTCTACTGTTCCTGAAAGTTTTTCAGATTGTTTTGAGTAATAGCAAAGCCAATATTTGAACGCAACAGAAGAATAATTCTTAGGCGAAGACGTGGACCGCCCGAGAACGCTATAGTCAATCGAAATTACTAGTGACGTTGCAGCATATTTTAAATGTGCCCTGCTTATTTGGAAGACAGCTTTGCCAGTCAGATTCATCTGTACTAAACAGGCTCAAACGCTATTTAGTATTGTTTTATTTTGTGTATTTGTTGGCAAAATGTCTAAATATGGACAAAAACTATTTTTTGCGAGATTTCGCTTTTGTCAATTTAAATGTAGGACAAGACGTAAAATTGTAAACAAAAGTTTTTTAAAAGATTTTAAACGTATAGTAGGATTTATTTCGGATGAAGTCTACGCCGTAAAGCAAAATAGTATGCCACTTAGTAGTAGTAGTTGAGGGGAGGCCGAAGCGCCTTGGTGATAGGCCCGGCGGGGGGGGGGGGGGCCCTGCAGTATATCCCAGATCTTGTCTTAACCACACACCACTCCAGGATCTCTCTCCATGGCAGGCACAAGTCAATACCTCCTACAACTATGCCAACTAGCTGATATTGAAATTAGCAGTGACGTCATGAAAAGTGGTCCATACTTTTTTGCCATAAGAAAAGCATTAAGAGGAGCCAAGAGCTGCCCAGTAAAAGTATTGTTCCGTATTTAACGTTGATTGCCACGCTGGGCGACTGGAATGTCAATTCCCATCTCGACGTCATGTATCCGGTGCTGCCAGATTGGGCGCTTTATCACAATTTGAGCTACTTGCTATTTGCCACATATTATTTTTCAAAGAAACGTAAAATATTCGTCTTGGATTCCAAGATTACAATTAACAATATATTAGATACTTAATGTAAAAGTTTGCTTTGGTATATTATAGTATAGTTATATTAAATATAAATAAATATTTAAAATCCGAAAAGTAAATATATAAAAACCGAAAAGTGAAGCAATAACGGAATCAAAACCTTTAAGAAAATAAACGTTGCTAACCAATAACCTAATTATTTTGTATAAATATTTAGTTCCATTTAAAAACATAATTTCAAATGTCATTCAACAAATGCTGTAAAAATTAAAGTCCAACTAAATATACGTTAATAGTTTACATCCCAAATAATGTATGAAACTAACTCTAAATCTGGCAACACTGCCTCAGTGCCTTCTGTCAGTTGGCGTAATGGCGTACTTTCGACCGGCTTCTTAATTATTGTTCTGTTCGATTTTGATTGTTTTTCTGTTAATTTCTTTACACTTTCGTGTGTGTAAATTTATGTGAACAATGCTGTGAGGTGGAAACTCGCCGAAAAGATCTAAAGTTCATGTTTTTAGCTTTCCAAAATGTTTGGAGTTGACCTGTTGCGTTCGTGTAATAAGAGAAGGCCGATTCATAAACTTGACGTTCCGACTGCCGGTGCCGTTTGCGGTGACCGTTCTGAATTAAAAACATCGAAATGCATAAGACCATTCATATTTGCCGTTATCTCTACCGGCCGCCGGTCGACGGTGGTGGACCTGCCGGTGGTGCCGTTGAACATAAACCAATTTTATCTTTTTCCGGCCGACGGTCGTAGCAACGGTCGTAGAATGTTTTAAGGGCCAATCAAATGCGTTTTAGTCTGTCACGTGATATTAAGGACTTGCGTCTTGGTCTCATTTTGTCGTGTTTGTTTTGACGCATTTTAATGGCTGCATACGAACAGAAAATAAGCCTTAATGCACCTAATAAATACTTCTGGCCATCATAGTTATCCATTCTAATACAATTTAAGGTTATTAACAACAACAATTAGGCTAAATTTATAGGTTAAATTTGTTTATGTTTTTGACGGACGACGCACGACACAACGGCAAGTTTATGAAAGGTAATTTTTGTGGCTACGACCGGCAGTCGGTAAACGTCAATCCCGTCGGCAAACGGAATGCTCACCGTCAAGTTTATGAATCCCCCTTTTATTTTGTGCTTGTTCAATGTTGTCAGCAAGTTTATAAAATTTGTTCCTGTTAGCTAATTTTGGAGTAAGTAATATTTAGTGTAATTATGCCTCATAAAGGCTGTAATGCAATGTTTGCTATATGCCCTCAGTGGTCAAAAAACTTCATGAACTAAAACGAGACAAAATATTAAAACATGGATATTCCCGTAGTTTAAAGGCCCCTTTTCCATCATTTATAAAAAAGCAAAATGTTAAATTGCCTCTCAAAATATTTAATCCTTTTATTATAGAGGCTCTGAAAGGTTTTCTCTCGGGTTTTCTTAATAATTTGTCACATTCACAACACAGCAGAAGATCTGAAATGCCAGTTAATCACTTATCTAAGTAGATATTGCTGTCATATTGTTTTAAAAAAATAAGTTGTGAATTTTGTAAAGAAAATTTAACTTTAAATGAACCTTGTGTTGTAGAAGATTCTTACAATTTCATTAATTCCTTAAGTCGTGGGGCTCTTTTATATCCTCGTGAACGTAGTTTCAACAGCCTATATTATATTTAAAAAACTGATTAATGAGTTCGAAGACACATTTTTAGATATTTACAATAAAAAGTCTTTTCTTTGTGAGGTGTTGTTAAACTATCTAAATCAAAACAGCCTTTTGACTCATTTTGAAAATTGTAAAAATCACCTAAAAATTGATGTTTCAAAAATTTTTCATTGCAGCATTTCAAATACACTTCTTTCTTAATAATAATTATTGTTCTAAACATAATCATAATATTTTGGGTAAAAGGAAAAAAGGAAACTGGAGACTTTTAATAAAAAAATATTAGACCCCAATAATATACCGAGTAATATACCAAATCTAACATAAAAAGTAATAATTTGAAACCTGTATAAATCTTTCATGTTTTATCATAAATATTTGAAGATTGCAAGGTTCTTTGGATGGAGAAAACCGAGGAGAAAACGCACTACCAAATTTGACATTACTATTACCCAAGCTATTACCTATTATGACACTTTTATACCTATAGTGATATTTTACCGGGGTATCTAGTTTCAGTTTATCAAAATAGGTAGATTCTATTTTGATAAACTGGATATTCAAAGGTTTTTGCTTTGAAATTTCGTTTTCCTTTAACAAAAATCGAATGAGGCACGTCTAAAGGCTGTTCATGACTTGCAACCTTGTTTTAGCCGGAAGCTCTTAAATTTCATATTTGATTTTAAAAAAAATTGAGTAATACACATTATCAGTCATGATAGTCGTACTTAAAGTAATATCAGCTTGTAGGAGGTATTGTATTAGGCCAATTACGTTTCAAACTACATATATAAAAAGATACATTTACAAAACACAAGTTTTTGTTATATTTCTTCGAGATTTTTGCATCTAAAATGTCTACTTAACTGTGAAATTTTAAAAGAAATTGCACATTTCAATATACGCCTGTAAATAAGTTAAGACCACTTTTGATGACGTCACGCGTAAGCCGTCTGGCCTTGTTGTAGGAGGTATTGCACAAGTCCCCTGAGAATTAGCAGTTTGAGTTTATTTAAAATGAATAGGAAAAGCGTTTTTTCTTGTTAAGACAAAGAAAATTACGACATATAATTAATACTTCTTGTGCGAGAAAAAATTTAATCTTTTCTTCTCTATTTTCCAAAAAGAGCGGAAAGTCCCCTAAAAAATTTTTATGATAGAATCCGGTTCTTTTTAAATAAAAAGACATCAAAATTTTGGAGTTTTCTTAACTGCGAAAATAACCAGAATCAGATCTCAAGAAGTTCCCTGAGAATTAAGAGTTTGGCTTTATTTACAACGAATAGGAAACGCCAAAACAAAGAAAATTACGACATTTAATACTATTTGAGCCAGAAATGTTTTTGTATGTTTATCTTTATTTCCCAATAAGAGCGGAAAGTTCCAAATTTTGTGGTGAAATCCAGTTCGTTTTGAATAAAAAGACTTGTCAAAATTTTGGGTTAGGGGTACCAACCGCAGGAAGTAGGAACGAAAAAAAAACACTATGACCTGGTCCGACCAGCAGAACTAGTCATGATACTAGTAGAGATGGGGCAAATCCGGCAGATCGACGCACATCAAAGCTACACGCGCGCGGTGCAGACACACGAACAAACAGACGATGATTACTTTCGCTGCAGTTTTCATAGGGCGCCATTTAGCCACCAAGAAGTGAGGGACAAGCTAGCAGAAAGAAAATATTTTAGCGTAAAGTATAAGATACCTTTAATTTATTAATGTTACATATGTTTAAGACTGTACGATATTTCATGGAACTAAAATCGGTAAATGGTGTACAGATAAACATTTTTAAATATAAAGAAGGTCAGCGAGCTTAAATAAGTCGATTAAGAGACTATAAAAAGTCAGCAGATTTTTTTATAAGTCAACAAGTATAACGGAGTCAGATAAACTGCTATAATTTTATAATAAGAGATAAAATGCAGCTAGTAAATATTAGTGTCATAAACAGGACCGTATTTAAGTAATAAAATGTTAGATGTACAAAATAATTTAATAGGATTAATCAACTTTTTTAATAATTATAGAATTAACTGCAACATTGGTAATATAGTTAAATATTAGAAAACAGGACCGTATTTATACATAAATAAGTTGATAAAAGTCTATATTTAAGAAATAGGGGACTATGACTAAATAATATAAAGACAGCTAGTATGATTCTAGACAGATTCAAGTCATGTAAACTATTTTGTAGAATTGTAAATATTACTGAGACAATTTATAAAATGATGATATTATGATTATGATAAATGTGGTAATCCAAAAACCAACTTTCATGAGGTGGACGCATCCCATGCAGGCTGAATTATTCAATGCAAGCAAGATATCATTGCAATACAAGTATCATGATTTAATAAAGAGTTGATACATTGTGTCTAAACGTGGATTGACCAATAGGCGTCTATTGGCCAGTCAACGGTAAAGTATAGACATTTCAAATAGGCAAAATACTTAGTATGGAATTCTACATTCTACTTGTTCTCTGTTAATCTAGAATTAGAGTTATAAGATTTCTATGACAATTTATAAAAATATGTTTCTTTTTTATTTCATGTACCAAGCACCAATGGATGTCCATACTAGTCTCTTCAGCAGGCTCTCACTTAAGATACCCTCAAATGGTTTAATGGTATGTCAATGATAAGACATATAGACTGCAGTGGAGGCTAGAGGGAGTTACTAAGGATCAGCCTGGATCCAGAAAGTAACAAGACCACTGATGGAATTTTATATTGTATAAACTGTAATATTACATAGTATTATGCGACAAGTTTTTCGAATTGAGGTCTTTCTTTTTGAGCTATAGAGGTCGTGTTAAAGTTGGGGACCAATATTTAAGAGGGCAAGGGAACGTGTAATCTACTAAATTGCAGCAGCTACTGATGAAATATCACCCTGTCCTATGCTTGAACTTGAACTTGGAGATTGTTATATAAACATTAAAGACAAACTATAAACAACGCGAGCAATCAACGGGAAAGATTTTCAACCTTAAGCATGCTATGATCATCACTTTTTTAATATAAATACGCTACCGGACCTTCAGTTCTTGAGACTTTGTTCTCACCACAACCAGCTTCCAGGTTAGCTATACAGCTGCCTCCGGGTTCTATCCGCTCCTAAAGTTAGCTATACAGCTGTTTTAGGTTCTACTCCTTTATTCCTTAGCAAACCTGGTACCGGTTAGTCATTTGATGATTGCTAGGACTAGGGGTTTCACAACCACCGTAGTAAAGTCAAATCAAGAAGTTTTATCAGAGTTCTGAGAAAGACAAGTGTCTAAATAGTCAGTTAAATAAAACCCAACTCTTAAAAAACTATAATTATAAGACAGTAAACAAAGACCTATAAACAATATCTCAACTCGAGAAAACATGCGCACCTTAGTAATCGGGTATAATAGAATCTTACTTTTCTGACCAATAATGGTTGTCAAAGTTTTATCGTTAATACATTGTTATTGTTATAAACCAAACGTGCTTACTTTATCATCTCTTCTTACCCTACGTCACTCGGCCCGGTCTACCCCAGTTACCCCCCGCTAAGCAAGGCGAGTCCTCACGAATAGAACATACAGTGGTAGATTAAGGGAAGCGTTAAGACCCCCGTCATTGTACTAATCGCGACGCGGCTCTTTTCTGAAAAGTTATTGTTTAAAAAACGCGACAACCTCAAAAACTATTCGTGACAATATAACCATACATACTGATAAAACTATACCATATACAACAGACCAGATCTTACATTACTAGATACAAAGAACAAGACTACATATTTTCCGTAGACGTAGCGATACCAACAGGTAACAACATCAGCAAAAAATACACTGAAAAAAACAGAAAAATATAATCCTTGCCAACAGAAGTCGAAAGAATAACAGGAAATAGTGCAAATCATTCCATTCATAAAACTTTCATGCAGCACCTGAAGCAACTTAAGCTAGATAGAAAGATACATCATCATATACAGAAAGCGATAATACTAAAGACATGCAACAAGTGCACTAGGTCGATTTTGTACAGTATTATCGTTTTAGTGTGTCCCACTTTAAAGAACCTGGCTTTTGGCTTAGTTCATTCATTCAAAAAATAAGTTGTAGAATATTTGGTAAATATTTACTTTGAGCACTTTTCGAATTTTGCAAAAAAAATTCATGTGACGTGCAGAAGACAATATTAGAAGTGTTTTGTGACACGTTACATATTGCGCAAAACACTTTTGACGCCAAAAATTGAAAAATAAAAATCATAAATAAGGCCATTTAGTAAGACATTTAAACGCGAATTCTCCCAATTTGACGTTACCGCTGAAAATTTACTTGCAATGTTGTCACACTTGGCTAACATTCTTGATTTTCAAGTAGGTAAATGTCCCAGGGCAGGTGCATGGAATATCAATTATTGAAATTACTTACATGGAAATGGATGAAGCACTAATGGGTAAAGCGCCGCTGCATTTTTCAAAAAAACGTGGAACCGCTTTGTATAGTCCCCAATTATATTTCCTTTTCTCAATTTTCGCCTCGCTAATTTCTATAATTTTTCCTTCGCCCCCAATGACCTCACTGTGTCTTCATTACCCAAACTAAGCCAAACCAACCCAAACTAATCGAATCTAACCAAAACTAACCCAGACTAACCCTAATTAGGCAAAGTAAAAAGACAAGCGCGCTACGCGCGCTTGTGTTTTCACTACCTCATACTAAGCAAAACCAACCCAGACTAACCAAAACTAACCCAGACTAACCCTAATTAACCAAAGTTATTACTCGAACGAAGCAAAACCAACCGAAACTAACCAAAACTAACCCAGACTAACCCTAATTAAGCAAAGTAAAGAGACAAGCGCGCTACGCGCGCTTATCTCTTCACTAACCCAAGCTAAGCAAAACCAACCCAAACTAACCAAAACTAACCCAAGCTAACCCTAATTAAGCAAAGTAAAGAGGCAAGCGCGCTACGCGCTCTTATCTCTTCACTAACCCAAGCTAAGCAAAACCAACCCAAACGAACCCAAACTAACCCAAAACTAACCCAAAACTAATCAAAACTAACTCAGACTAACACTAATTTAGCAAAGTAAAGAGACAAGCGCGCGTAGCGCGCTTGTCTCTTTCTTAACCTAAACTAAGCAAAACCACCCCAGACTAACCCTAATTAATAAAGAAGAGACAAGCGCACTACGCGGGCTTGTCTTCGGTATCCCAGATTAAGCAAAAATAATTGAAAGTAACTTTAATTAACCAAACAAGAGCATTGGGACGAGCGCGCTATGCGCTTGACCAACCCCGCCTAACACAAAACCATAATTAACCCAAATTAACAAAACGAGCGCGCTACGCGTGGTAGTTTCTTAACTAATCCAAATATACCAAAAAAGGGCGCATTTGTCTCTCTCTCTTTTGTTCGTTAAATAACGAGCGTCTTGCGTAACTCAAAATAGCGAATTATTTTTATTATTTATTATTTTAATAAACACAAAGTAATTCTGAATCACCATGTATAAAGTGTTGGTTGAATGTATCCAACAAGATACCGTATTTTAGAACCGAACCGAAATTACACTTGGCAACACCTATGCCTAGAATGACAGCTGGGTGTGCCGTGCTAAGCTAACTAGATGATAGATCAAATAATTTAAAAAATCGAAATGCTGAAAGTTGAAATATAGTGCGCCAAGCGAGTGAACCTTAACAACGACTGAAGGGGGTAGAGGACTAGCAAGTAAAAAATCTTGCCTTCCCATAGGCGCACGAGGTTATTCTTACCCTATTATTATTGATAATATTGATTAGTTTAAGACGTTAAAATAAATTACATTTTTTTTTATATTACAGTCTTATAGTACAAAATATGTCATATAATAATATCTCATTTTTATAATAAGGATAGTATTCTATGATATTATTTGTTGTATGTATTACATAAATATATTGTAGTAATAAGTAGAGTTCGTTTCCCGAAGGTTTTGTATTTACGTCATTGATGACGTCGCTTAATTTGGAAAAAAAACGGTTTATCATAGCTAATTCATATAAATTCTCTAGCGTTCAATTTTTGTATTAAAATTTAGGCAATATTGAAGCAAGTACCTATGTTCCAAAACGCTCTTTATAGAACGTTCGGAATTGTTTTGTAATAAAAATTTTAATTTAGAGAGTTCAGTTAAGAGAGTTATCCGAAATATATAAAAATTAGTTAACCGCGTATAATAATCACCAAATGCAAGAAAAATATAAGAAAGGTTAAAAATCTTCAAAGATATCATCAAATTAAGGGTCTGATGATATATAGGTTGTGTCGATTTTGTAAATTTTCTTTTTTTTTTCGCTAGAAAAGGGGTGTCCTATAGAGTAGCTTAAGCCAAAAAAATCGGAGGATTCTCCACACTTGAGCCGAAAAAATATCCGCGTTTTGAGCCTAAATTGCCCTAGAAGGGCAAACTTCCACTACGACTTTCCCAGGTGTAACGTATAAATATTGAAATTGTAACGTGAAAATAATGAAATTTTAGTAACCGACACCAGGAGCCTGGCACAGTGTTTCCAAAAGTTGCACATTTTCTTATGGGGAATAACAGTGTTGTTTACTATTTAAGTATATTTAATATTCCACTTCACGCATGACCCTCCGCTCGCTTCGGGGGCGCAACCAAACAAAACTAACCCAAATTAAAAATTGAAATTTGTCAGTCGAAAATGCAAATATTTTTTAGTTTGTTTTTCCTCATTTGGGAATGTCTTGGGTTAGTTTGGGTTAGGTTTGTTTGGTTACGCTCCCGGAGCGAGCGGAGGGCCATGTATGAAGTGAAATATTTGACGAATATATACATACAAAGGAATAGTGTAATCGAATGAGTGTCTCTTTTATTCCGATGAATGAATGCAAATGCACATTGAACAATCATCCAAGCAGCCACGTTTACCATACGGCGGGCAATGATATCATTATGGTAGGATCGACCATCCCTTCATCTTCATTCAATCGGACTACTGGGGTCTCGGTCAACAGCAATATGTCCTGGCATGACCACGTTGCTAACGTCGCAAAATCAGCCTCCCAGAAGCTTGGTACGCTATTTCGCAACAAAAAATGTATACACCGCAGCAGTTGCTCTTGCTTTACAAAGCGCAAATAAGACCGTACTTAGAATATTGCTCACACATCTGGAGTACCACGGCAGAGCACACCCTAAAGCTACTGGATTCCGTTCGGAAAAGAGTTGTGCGTCTCGTGGGTGACCCGGAATCTGGATAGTCTGAAAAACCGCAAACATGTGACCGAGAAATCCCTGTTTTACAGATACTTTTACGGCAGATGTTCCCAGGATTTGGCCCGCCTTATCCCGCCCCTGACAACGCCTGTCAGACAGTCACGATAGACGGCAAGAGCGCACCGGTTCGTCGTACAACTGGAAACATCTAGAACATCGCTTTACAAGAACTCCTTTGTCTGGCGCACTGCATCACTGTGGAACTCACTCCCAAGACGCGTATTCGGATGTAACAAGCAAGATGTTCATTCGACTATGCCGAACGTTTCTTCATATGTGACGTGCACGATAGCATTTAGTCGGATGTCGTGGCTGTTACATAGAATCAACAAATAAGTCTTCAATTATTTAAACACTTCATGCATGGCCCTCCGCTCGCTCCGCTCTCTATACGGGAGCTCAACAAATAGAAACTAACCAGGTGCTAACCAAAACTAACCCAAAGTTTTAATTTAATTTTTTGTATTTTGGGTTAGTTTTGGTTAGCACTTGGTTAGTTTCTGTTTGTTGAACCCCCATAGCGAGCGAAGCGAGCGGAGGGCCATTCATAAAGTGTTAAAATAATTGAACTTATTTGTTGATTCTATGTAACAGTCACGACATCTGACTAAATGCTATCGTGCACGTCACATATGAAGAAACGATCGGCATTGCCGAATGAACATCTTGCCTGTTACATGCGAATATGCTCCCAGGACATCTGTTCCCCAAACTAACTATTCCTTTCAATCAACATCTTTGCACACACACCGCTCGTCGAGCAATATAGGATGTGCTACTGCCATAAAAAAATCATACACCTAAATAAAAAAAAGAGTAGAGACACTTATAGCACAGCTTATTCACTACCAGCTAGTCAACTCTATCGAAATCGGAAAGTTGGAGTGTCGGGCACTGCGCCCTGAGCCGTTCAGTTCCACAGTTGAATTTAATATAAATTTTCGCTTCAAAATACATGACAAATTCGTCCGAAAATTTCGGATTTTTATACAATTGTGCGTTTTAAAATCGTTTTTAAACGGATTTTAGACGATAAAATAGTTATTTATGCAACAAGTGTGTAAAGTGAACCTTTTCTTATGAATGGGAATATTGATAAAAAAATTTAATTGAAATTGAATAAAAAAAAGGGTACTTTACACATGAGTAGCATACAAAATTTTTTCTACTACCGAAAAATATATGAAAAAACAAAAATATTATTAAATTACTTTACGCACTGGTGCGTAAAATAAATTATTTTCCACACTAGTGCGTAAAATATATTATTTTACGCATTGCCCTAAATGTCAAAAAATATGTCAGATTTACTGTCACGCACTAGTGCGCAAAATAACTTATTTTACGCACTGGACATTAAAAAAGCCTTTTTTACGAATCTTAGAGAGTGCGTAAAGTGAGTACTTTACGCACGGTAGTAGAAAAAGCATATTTTAAATTAAACGAACTGTCAAAAGTATTATTCAGATGCCCAGGCGTTTAAAACAATATTAAGTCATGACCCTCTTCTAAAATTTGCAAAACTTGGTTATTGACTTTCCCAAATCAAAGGACACCGCCGCAAGATGGCTAGCTGGTAGTGAATAAGCTGCGCTTATAGCGCACCATTTTTCTAATGAATTTTGCTAACGAAGCTACAGTAAACGTCTGGCAACAGTGTGCCTTCTTAAAAATCTTTGTTTTGGCCATTGTGACAGTTGACAGTAAAAAGGAGTATGGATATTTACAAGTAAAATTTAATTTTGTTTAATGGGGCTATGGCTATGAGTCGCTTTAAATTAGGACCGGAACAAAACGGAAGTCTCTCGTTCGATGCAAATGTATCCTAGTTAATATTTTCACCCGGCAATTGATTCTCAGATGTGTTTTGTCTATATTTCTAGTGCTTTTGTGAAGTGGTGCTGAAAATTTGAGTTAAAACTCGAACTTTGAGGGCATTTTTTCGGTTCAAATGTAGCGGATCTTCCGACTTTTTTGGCTTAAACTACTATATAGGACACCCCCTTTCTAGTGAAAAAAGAGAATTTGCAAAATCGACAAAACCTATATATCACCAGACCCTACAAACCAAATAATATAAATAACCACACAGTTCGGCATCGGCAATTTCCACGCCAATGGCTAAAGCAAGTTGCTGCCGAAATTTTAAAATATGTAAAAAAATTAGGTGTTGGTCTAGGGTCAAAGTGTATTTAATATATCCTGCGACCAATCACGAAACAGCCTCCCCGCTAAAAATCAAGTAAACGTCGCACTGTTGCCTATTGTCGCGTATTTTAAATAGCTTGAAGTCGAATAAAATATAAACATTATAAATATTATAGTATACTTATTCCGTATTTCCCTGTGTAAATAAAATAGTAAATAATAGAAGACACTAGTATTAAGGAAAAAAACAAAATTAAGTATTCATGTAGGAAATATAAATATGTAAATTCACTATAGGAAACTAGACAGAAAATAAATTAGGATTATTGGGAAAAAAATGTGGCAGCATCTAAATATGCGAGGACATTTTTTGCCCGCATTCTTTCCGTCCAGGTTCTTTAATTTGGCAAACAGTAGTGTCATGTTGACGTGCCAGAAATGTTATCATTTTAAAATGCAAAAGAAAACAGTTATATTTTTGGTTTTTAAGAAAAGAAGCTGGTAAAAGTTTTTTTGAGACTACTATTACTTATTCTTGTATCGCTATTACGCCTGACTTGCTTTTTGCTTGCATTTTTCAGATCCGTTTGGACTGTTGTGTGCGTGAAGAAAGGTGAAATAATGAGTGTGCGAGAGCGAGATAGTATAAGTTTGGAACATGTCGGATGGTTTAACATAACTGCATTTTGTAAACTTTGTTATTTTTTTCTGATAAGTAGAAACATTTGCGCAACATTTAATGTGTGGGAGATGGTAAGAGAAGTAACGTAGAATATGTCAGTATTTTTATTTTTTTGGTAGCCAATAAGTGCGCAAAGTAAATATTGACCGAATATTTTGTAGTCGAGTTTTTATGGAACATAACGGACTCGGATATTGCAATACTGCATTATTAAAATAAAACGCAAATTAGCTTACCTTGTTGTAAGTGTCCTTGCCTTACCTCCTTATGAACAACACAATCATACAAAACAACAGTATTAATTATTAGTTTTTAAACCGGAAAATCCGCCTCCAAAAACTAAAATCGCAAACAAAAACAAACCAACCACCCACTGATAGGCATGCGCCAATTCAATCGTAATCTAATTTTAATTGGGAATAAGCATGCATCTGACACCTGACACGACACTTGACCGTTCAAGAAGAAAATAGATGAGATGAGGAAGTTGACAATAAAACGTTGCCAAGTTTCAAATAGGCACCTACCCAAGGGCGTCACCAGCTTGTGAACTAGAGAGAGTGGCAATCCGAAATTTTGAGGCTAAAACCAAAGTCGAAAAGAAATGTTTAAATGTTTGTTAGGTTAATATAATAGATATCTTCTAGTGCTTAAGGTGGGACGAGTGCCCCGCCCCCCTCCCGACGCCCTTGCACCTACCTCTAATACTATCAAGCAAACGATTGTAGTATCTTCCACCTACCTATTCTTTATTTTGATTGCTGGGTCTTATACTTTTCTGATTGGAAATTAGTCAAAAAACTTTTATATTTATAATATTTATATAAACATTACTTGAAAGTTTGAGATTATATTGTCATTTTTACATGTGAGGCCCAGCCTTAGTTGCTTTATACGAGCCGCCACTGCATTAGGAGTAGTTACCAATGATCAAACGCACCGATGGCATTCTTTTAACAGGCACTTTTTAATAGTTCCAAACACTTTCGGCAACAACTTATTATTGATTTTTTCGTGAACTGGAAAAATTGTATATAATTCATGGCTAAACAGTATTTTTTTAAAATTGGTGCTCCTGTGGCACACATCGTAAAAAATACCTCTTTAGCCACTTGTTAAATATAAAATACTGTTATTCCGTATAAAATGCTTCATTACACAATAGTGATTTAGTGTATCTCTAGCCCTCAACTAATTTCTTGTAAAATTTTAGTTATACATACATGAATTACATTCTTCGTAAATATAGTATCCAAAATCATTAAAGAATATTACAGAAAATTGTTAAGTAAATACGTACCATCATTAATAATCCACTTCTTGCTGCGACAAAAGTCAAAATATCTGCATATATTATCTGACATATTTATTAAAATATCAACAAAACTAAAAGATGTTTTAAATGCAAACATATATCTATTCGGATGGATTCGGTTCCCAGACCGGCCACTCGTTTAGTGATCTTAAATTTAACACTGAATAATTCTTATAATGTAGAATTTTTGTAATTGACGCGCGTTTCGCTAACCATGCTAGCATATTCAGGAGATGATTAGTTCACAAATAAATTTAAAAAAAGTGCTAATTATACTACCTTGCAGTGTTGCCATAGTTACTTGTCTGATCTTAGGACTGTTCGAACTGATCATGCATGAAACCGTATATGGAACGGTAATTTCTAGCAGCATAATTCGTTTGTTCAACAGAATAGATATTGTTTATCGCATTCAAGAGTGAAATAGACAACTAGAAATGACGGTTCCTCGTACGGTTCTAAAAAACCTATTGGAAACGCGATGAGAAAAAAAATAATATAGAAAATATATCAAATATAAAATATTTTAAATATCCAAATATAGGTCTATTCCAACCAATGATGAAAAACCGAACATGGGACGGTAATTTCCAGTAGCATAATTCGTTTGTCAACATGACAGGTTATTTATCGCTTCAAAAATGAAATTATCAACTAGAAATGACGGTCCTTCCTACGACTTTCTAGTCGGTTGGAACAAACCTATAATTCAACTAAGTTGGGTAACAATTACATATACGGTTTTCTGCTATTTTTTAATTATATAGAAATTTTTTTATAGTGTCACATTCTAGTGTCCTTAGTGATTGCAAATACACTGGCGGAGAACAGAAATCGTGCTTTTTTATTTTTTTTTTTCAACTAAACAAACTTACGGAACCTTCATTTTTTGACTACGCAAGAGCGTAGTAAACGAAACGTAACTAACCAAAGCTAACCTAAGCTAACTCAAACTAAGTAAAGCTAACCCAAACTAACCAAAGCGCACCCAAGCTAACCGAAATTGTTTCGCCTAGGCTTGAGTGAAGAGCTAACCAAAATTGTTTCGCCTAGGCTTGCGTGAAGAAAGGCCTTTCTTCACGCAAGTGCGTAGTGGCTTAAACGAAACGAAACTAACCCAAACTAACCAAAGCTAATCCAAACTAACTAAAGCTATCCAAAGCAAACCATATTATTTTTTCTTACAAAAAAAACGCAATTTCTCTTCTCCCCCAGTACATTTGCAATCCCTAACGACTCTAGAATGCGCCTACATAATTTTTTTTCCATATAATCCAAAAATAGCAGAAAACCGTATAAGCAATAATTACCCTAAGTTGGGGTTTGGAACCTTTAGCAAAACGCAAAACGCACTACAATACAGTTTTATCCACAATACAGCAGCAGAATTTAGCACTCGACGAGCGTTTCGCTAACCAAGTCAGCATCATCAGGAGATGGTTAAAAGTAGGTAAACTTTTAATCTACCTAACCCTAGTTTTGTTAACGAGTTGTGTAATTAGTCATATTTTATTTATTTGTGAATTATTAATATTGACGTGACACTAAAAGAATAACTTGTATGATAAATCTATGTTTGGGTTTGCAACAAATTAATAATTTAATTTCATAGAAATAAGTATTCATTACAGCATTTGTCAGATGAAAGAACTTTAAAATATATCTCAAATTAACGAAGTGCCTTTTTTAATAAAATATTTTAAAGAAACATTTCTCGAAATAAACCATTTCGGAATAGTAAAAGTGGCACTACAGTGAGTCAAATAATAAATGTTTAATTATATAAAGGAAATGACTAAACATTTTTCCTGTTTTTGATGCAGTGTTTACTGAACGCTCTATTTTTCTATTTTTATCCTTGAATTGTGCAATACGTATCTACCTAGTGTCAGTCTAAGGCCCTATCCTCACGAAGCTACACAACATCAACACGACATTTAGGCCATGCAACAAAAAAAATGTTTCCAACACGAACTATTTACACGGGACGACATAATACGTGACACAAAACCATTGCTAGTTCTTTTAAAGTGAAGAAGACGTAGCATCTAGTGAAGGAGAAGAAGACATACTTATGTATTTATATTTGCGAAACTGGAGAAGAAGAAGAAAATATTGGGTGCATCCGTATATTGCAAGGAACAGAAGGCGAAGACTGTTTGTAGCAGCGAAAGAATTCAGGCAAAATAATTACTGCCAATGGTATCCCTGTTCTTTCATTGCAAACATTTTTGTTAAAGTGCTTCGATCTGTATACTAAAAATTAATAAAATTGATGTTACATACCTGATAAGTTCGTTTTCTTTGAAATTTTATTCCATACCTTTTCAGTTATGTCTTTTCTAGAATAGTCCGATAATTTAAAATTATACAAGCATGGAAATCTTCCTACTTCAGTAGTGATTTTTAAATTAATATCTCGTTCAGCGGCCATTTTCACTGATAATTATGCCAAAAACGCTGCTATGTCACGCGACAAGTGTTGACAGGCAACTGAAAAAAAAATGTTGACAAGCAACATGTAACCCAGTTGTTGTATCGCTTCCATGTCGTACTGCGTGGTGTAGAGTCGCTGATTCAAATACACGGCGGCGACTTCCGAACGACATATCGTTCGCATGTTGTGTTGATGTTGTGTAGCCTCGTGAGGATAGGGCCTAATATTAACAAAACTCATATTTGTATTCTTGCGGTTTCGCATTAAAGAACCTAAATTTTATTTGACCATTCGCTCGCAGACTAAAGCGCATCAATTTTAGATCAATTCTCTCTCATTGCCTATGACGCAATTCGGGTGATTGATGTTACTTTTCAGGATTTTGGATATCTTTTAACTTGTTTTTGGTGTGAATATGGAAGTATTGTGATGAATTTATCTTATTTCCTCCAAGGATATAGATACCGATCGCCAATTTAATGTAAATATGTTATGGAAATTAATGAGTTTTTAACTTATTTATAATAATTCATTAAAATATGTTACTAATTAAATAAAAGGCTCTTTGCTTGTTTTTGTTTTACGTACTACTTCTGAGATATTTTGCTCTCTACCTACAGGCTTGCCCATAAGAGATACAAAACATTGTTAAATACGGGATCTTGGGTTTTACCTGAACGGCCAGAAAAAGTGAAAATAATAAACAAAAGACGATCGGAAACTTGAAAAATATGAGAAACTTTTGATTTTTTTTCAATGAAACTCTCATCAGACAGGCTTGAAAGTCGAATCCGGTCCCAGGTTGGCGGACCTAACTGAAAATCAAGCTCCCATATTAATTTCATGGTCTTCCGGAAAAGAACTTTGCTTTTGCATTTTTATTTATATAACATCTAGACCCAGAAACACCAATTATATATTACATAGTACTATCGAGTACAAAATAGATTTTGTTTGTGGTTACTACCTACGAAGTAAGAACCAATACATGCAAAATTGGTTTTTAGAAAACATTTCTTGAGATTGTTAATGGTTCTAGCAGCATAGCCTGCAGAACCTCAATGCAATTTAACATCTTACCGCTGCTTTACATCAACAATGATTCATAAGGGGGCTTCTTTTTAAGTGTGCCTAATGAGGCTTGAAAAGTCGAAACATGTCACAGGTGGCACCTTCCCGGCCCGGAACGAATTGAAAATCAAGCTAGCATATGAATTTTATGGTCTTCCGGAATAGAACTTTTGCCTTGGAATTTTTGTATATATAATATGTAGACCAAGAAACACCAATTCTTATATATTAAATAGTACTATCCAGTACAAAATAGATTTTTTCTTCAAACGTCAGTAAATCCGTCATTACTCGACTGTGTAGGCGGCCGTGAAGTTACGTTTTTCCTCCGCCGGACCTTTACTTTTCACTTTTCCGCTGGCGGAGGTAAAAGTGTTGTCATAGCAACATAGATACAATACAAACAGACAACAAAATAAGCGTCAACAACTCAAGATTTATTAAACTACAATTTGTATTTATCACTCAATTTGTGACTGCATTTCTAAAAATCACTAATTTAGGAACAAATTGGTTACTTAATCGAACTTACTCAATAACTGCTTATCAATACGGAATTAAAACGCAATCGGAGACGCAATCTTAAAAAATAATTATTGTTGACAGTGTCCACTGACAGCTTTATGTTACATTATATTCACCGACACCGGTCTAAGCAAGGCCACCTACGACCGTGGTCTAAGCCGCCTTGCGAACCCATTTATCTTTAATAATAATTAGATATTATTACTATTAAAAAGAGATGTTTTTGCATTAATTTGTCGACATTTGTAGAAAAAACAGCATATTTTATTTGGAGGAAAAGTTACTTTTCCTCCATATAAAATAATATACTATTGTTTGTGGTTACTACCTTCGGAAGAAGAGCCAATACGCACTAGTGCGTAAAGTAATTTATTTTATATACTACATAAAAAAAGGTATATTTTACGAATCTTAGAGAGTGCGTAAAGTGAGTATTTTACGCACGGTAGTAGATAAACTATTTTTTAAACAGGTTTTACTACTGCAGAAAAGGTCGCTATTGTCTGCCTTTACTATAACAATGATGAGAATAGGGCAAAAGCTAGACATCAATATAAAATTTAATTTCCAGAAAAACTAGTGCCATGTTTAAATACAAATAAATATATACGAGTAGTCAGGCAAATCGAAGCTAGGAAAAGCCTCGAACGTAAAAAAAAAACGAGAATTTGGGAGAAACAAAGAATAGGAAGATCATTGTTTTTTTTTTGAAGGTAAAATTACTTCACTCATCTGCTGTAAATTCGGTTTAAGATTTCGATCTTTTTTTAGAAAACCCTTAAAGATCCATTCTGGATGTAGCTGCTTACTTTAAATAGTCGTAGTCAAAAATACATGAGATTTTCAAAGCTAATAAATATCAGTGATACAAATTTTTGCTCGTTTAAGGCCGAACGAGCACGGAGCCAGGATTTTTGGTCTAATAACAATCGGCAGAAACTACAACCTGTAAGGATACAAGAACGAAGGAGTTTAAATAAATGTTCGGTGTGGCATACATAAAAATAAAGTTTTTGGGTCAATATTCATACAGGGCGGCTTAACAGGAGATGGATATTTTCATCTACGTCAGTGTTAGAAACACTCCCTATGGTGAACTTATTTGGCAGCAAGATGGAGCACCAGCCCACAATCTTATACCTACCTTAATAATAGGTATCACTTATGGATTGGTAAAAGGGGTATCATTCGGTGCCCGGCAAACAGTATTGATTTGATACCTCTAGATATATTCTTTTGGGGATAGCTAAGTGAGCGAAGTTTTATTTATCATCGACCACAATACCTTCATGTTTTAGAAGAATATACGAACTGAGATACTCGTTTTAAGTAGAGATTATTCACATTACATAGTTAATAGTATTAATAGTAAATTAAGAGGAGATATTTGTAAGTGTATAAGGAATTAAGAAGCCTTTTACGTTGAAAATTGTAAAAATATATTAATACGCATATTACTATATAAAAAATACAATTTTACTTCATTACTTAGTGTCGGTAAATTAGTATGAATGTAGCACATTGTTTTCTCAGTTTCTTCCATGATTTCATTGGCAGTTTAGAAGGTAAAGTTCTATTACGGTCAATTTTTTTAAACTTTTGATGTTTATTCATTTCAACAGTTTAAATATCGCATTTTCAGGATTTTTGTGATAATATAGCAACAGTTCAAATTAAAATTACTCAATGACTCAGTGACTGAGAAAAATGCCTACTTAAAAGCAGTTTAATACATAGGGTGTTTAAAAAAACACAAATTACTAATATTTTTCCAGTTTCCGAGCGTTTTTTATATACTATTTTCACTTTTTCTGGCGGTTCAGGTAAAACCCTAGACCTTTCGTATTTAATAGTTTTTTAATCTCTTATAGGGTGTAGATAGGGTGCAAAATATATCAGAAAGCCCAGTACATTGTAGTTTTTTATTGATTATCCATAACAGTAAGATAACTATTGAATATAATACTTGTACAAAATGCAAACTATAATTAACTTGTTAAATTAATTTAACTCAAACACGAAACGACACTCGATTACCTTCTATTCTTAATGTGGGAAAATTACATAAGATAAAAATTATGATGAAGCAATCTACTATACAATATTCAAATAGGTCTACCTGCTACAAAATAATAATACTTAGGTATAAGCAGCATAATCATAACCTGTGGATACAAATTAATATATTCTTAAACGATAGTCACACATAAATAAAATTATTCAGGCTTCAGAAAATGTTGAAAAAGTTATTAAACTACTTTTTTAACTATTTTTTTAACAACCAAGCTTATATATTATCTAAAATAAAATATATTTTTCAATTCAAATTCCTGGGTAGCCAGCCATAGCAGATACGAAGTCAGTACAATTATTGGAGCAATATTGCGCAATTTGATGCTGATGGACTGTAACCTATTGATAAATATACAAAACTCCGATTTCTTTCCGGGATATCCAAAAAAAAATGTCAGATCATTTTTATTATTTCCACAGTGTATTTAAAAAGGTAGATACTTGAAAAATAAAATCCACTTTTTCATTTGCCTACGGCATTATTCTACGGTGTTATCAGTGCGTGTGCGTTAGAAAAACGAGCACTTGCCTACGAAAATATTATTATTGGTAAAATAAATATGGCTAAAAAATTAGTGTGCCAAAACTGAAGGTCGTACCCCCCCCCCCCCCCCTTTCGGGTAGGAGAGGGGGGAAAAGAAAAAACTAAAATAATTAATTCCGGGAAAACGGGAGGGGGTAGGGGTCCACAGGGAGGTGTGGTACCTGGGGGGCTACCTTGGACCACTTGGGGGGCGGCGGGGCTCTGACTTGAGAGGGGAATTTGGGGGAAAAACTGTTTTTTGTCCGTAGCTCTGCAACGAAGGCTTATCAAGGACCGACGACAATACAATAATTTTATAAGTTTATCTAATTATCCTGGTGAGGATCGCCAGGATTAAATAATATAGTTTAAAAAAATGCTTGCATATCACATCGAACTAAAAAGTAGAAAATAAATATAGTTTAAAAAAACTAAAAAAACACGCTTTAATGATCAATCGAACTAAAAAACAAAAAATAATTATTAATACAGGCAGAAAATAATAATGAACGAAAAATATCAGTATTATTGTGAAAAAAGCGTGGGGTGCTCGATGTACAGGGTGTCCCATTTTCGATGATATTACGGGGTATCTCACTTACAAGTAAAGATAGAGAGTTGCGGTTTTCGCAATACTCTGTTACTTTTTTGTGAAAAGAACGATGGTATAAACAAAATTTTCATAGCCCGCTTCGTTTCTGAGATACAGCGCAAAATTGAAAATATTGCATTTTAGGACCCCCCTCGTATCTCCGTCATCCTTTAACATATCACAATGCTAAAAAATTGCTCTTATACAGTTTTTTACGTAGAATCCAGTGGCGTGATCAGATTTTTGCTGTTAGCTGTCAACAAAATTTAGTATAAAAGAACGGGCAAATCAAGTAGACGACAACTTATCTGGTTGAGTAGTTCCCTTTTAATTAAGGCCAAACGCTCCTCCTGTAATAAGCTCAACCCCTCCCGATCCTGATCATCTGGTTAAGTAGTTCCCTTTTAATTAAGGCCGAACGCTTTTCTGGTGACCAGGGTCAAACCTCCTGACCTTGACTATCTGGTTAAGTAGTTCCCTTTTAATTAAGGCCAAACGCTTTTCTGGTACCAAGGTCAACCTCCCGATCTTGACTTTCTGGTTAAGTAGTTCCCTTTTAATTAAGGCCAAACGCTTCTCTGGGAACCAAGATCGAACCTCCTCTATAGTGACGTCAGTGTAAAAGTAAAGTGTAAAAGTAACGTAAAACTTAAAGTAAAAAGTAAAGTGAACCATAGATAAAAGTGAAACCTAATTAAAGTATACCAGCATAAATTAAACAAATTATAAACGCCTCCTAACAATCTAAAATAAAAGTAAAATACATTCCAAGGTTACTAGCAAATTATTTCAAGGAAACGCACTAGATCGAGTCCGGTCCCTCCTAGAAGCTTCGTTGACACGTGGTGAACGCCGTTTTTGATCCCGAGAATCAAGTAGCAGAAGCACCGTCTGTTCCAGTCGTTGACACGTGGTGGAGGCAGCCGTTTGATCCCCGTACGTAGGACCAAGGACCATGGACTCAGCAGGATTTATCCAGCCAGGACCCTGTTTCACTTGAAAAATAATACTCGTCAGTCTCGAGTTAATCCTTGTTCGCAAACCGCCGTAGGGGCCCATGGGAGCATTTTTTTTTTGTCTTCTTAAGGATTAGTCGTCATAGATCTGAGAAAATTTTTTAAATCATATCTCTGTTTTCATCAACAAAGTAATTGTGAGTAGCAGTCTGTTCGAAAGTCATCTGGAGTCCAAATTGCTTGTATGAAACGTTGGAAGCAGGGCCAGCCCATCTTCGGGAAATTTTGGCGAAGGCATTCGCACTAAATCTCGCGCAAACACACTTTTAGCCGAATGTCAAATAAAAAACACTATCTACGCTCTAAGAGTCAATCCAACACGCCAGTCGACGATCTCCTATTACCCCGTAGCAACACAGCCAAACCAAACGCTATCTTCGCAACGTCAAAAAAGCTAAACCGATCTCCACTATCATCTCCAATAGCAAACGTAGAAAACATAAAACTTATCTCACTCGCAAAGCCAGCACAGGAAATTCTACAGAACGGCCAAAAGAACGAGGAAACTACAAAGACGGTGATGACAGGAATATTAAGCAGTAGCTTAGATCCCCAGGACAACACCAAACTCCAAACAAAAAGCAATACGAAAATGGCAAACGTAACAATAAATGACGCACTGGCAACTGCGAAGAAAGCAGCAATACCACAATTTATAAGCCCACCGACATTCCACCCTTGCAGATGCAAAGCCAACGATTTCATTAAATCATATGAGAGGACGGCAATTGCAAATGGATGGGATGACGCGTTAAAGATTGCATATTTTGGAACATTTTTGGATGGAGCGGCCAACCTCTGGTTCGAGGAATTTACAACTGCAAACCAAAACAATGGGTGGGACGACCTACATGCCGATTTTATACGGGAATTCGAGGATATTAATTTTCATGCATCCTTAAAAAAGAAAGTAGAAGACAGAAAACAACATCACAACGAGCTAGTAGTAAATTATCTTTATGAACTTAGAGTACTATATCATGAGTACAAAACTAATATGGACTTAGAGGAATTCATAAAAATTTTCAGCGAAGGCCTAACGGAAGAAAGCAATTATCACTTCTATTGGCTAACGAGTCCGCCAAACTCCCAACCGCGGGACTTAGATGCGCTAAAAGCCCTGGCGGCAACAATAGACAAGGCCCCAAGGCAGAGAGCCAGCCGAAGTCCTCCTAGATTTTACAATGGCTATCAACAGCGAAGCGGCTACAGACCCCAGAATAGTTACGATCGCCCTCAGAATCATTTCGGACCGCAGAACAGCTTCCATGTAAACAGGCAGCCCAACAACCAACGCGACAGCTACAGACGGCCCCAGCAACAAGCAAGCCATCGGCTTGGAATTCGCTGACAATAGTTGAAATAGAAAGATGTTTTGCATTGGGGACCAATGCTAGTTGAAGGGGGGCATATGTAAACTAGGAAGCGTAATAACAAAAGAACACTCAGTCTAATGTTTGAACTTGATACTTGACATTGAAGGATCAAATATTATGAGTATTATCTAAACATGTTTTAAAAACAATCAGTCAAATATCAACAAAATTTAGTATAAAAGAACGGGCAAATCAAGTAGACGACAACTTATCTGGTTGAGTAGTTCCCTTTTAATTAAGGCCAAACGCTCCTCCTGTAATAAGCTCAACCCCTCCCGATCCTGATTATCTAGTTAAGTAGTTCCCTTTTAATTAAGGTCAAACGCTTTTCTGGTGACCAGGGTCAAACCTCCCGACCTTGACTATCTGGTTAAGTAGTTCCCTTTTAATTAAGGCCACACGCTTTTCTGGTACCAAGGTCAACCTCCCGATCTTGACTTTCTGGTTAAGTAGTTCCCTTTTAATTAAGGCCAAAAGCTTCAATGGGAACCAAGATCGAACCTTCTCTATAGTGACGTCACACAGTGGGGTATTTTTCATATATACGGAATAATAATTACGAAAATCAACACTCATAGATTACTTTAATTTAATTGATGCTTTGTTACTATGGTTCTAACGATAACATCCGTATGCATTATTTCAACGTCAGCGCCCATACTTGTCAAGACAGGTCACAAAATCATAGCAGCAAATTATGTATCGAATTTTCGGTTTATCAGTTATTTTAATTGTCGTGGGCTTAAAGTGCCGTAGTGATATTAATGTTTGCTGATTTATATTTCAGGTAAGTGGGCATTTTTTTTAAAGATATAGTTTGTATTTTACCATAAACTTATTTGTCATAATGACATTGTTTTCTGTCAAATATCACGCGTAATGTATTGATATTTCAACTACGCGATTTTTAATTTCCTGTTCAAAACTGTAGTAGTAGTAAAAACTGAGATTCGGCTGGATTCGGGCTGATTAAATTTTTTGCTTATTAAACAGTCCTTCTAGATTCTTTTCAATTAAAATTTAACTGCCAAGAACTGCCAGAGGCTAATATACCGGGACTTTTTAGGTACCATGTCTCTATGAAAGAGAGAACTTTTTCAGGTTTGGTGCAACGAAAAGGACGTCAAAGCGAAAAATTTAGCTGTCTTTCAGTATGTTGATAGGAAATTAAATATAGAAGGTTCTGATGAAAATATCAAAAAAGTAGTAAAGAATTTCACAAGTAAAGTGAATGAAAAATGGCATAACTGCAATCGCACTTTAAAAGTGTTCATTGCACGCTATCATCAATGGCTTGATGAAGAAATAGATGCTCTTCCTATTCCATGTGTTGTAAAGTTTGTTCCAGCAAATAGTGTAGGTAGACCAAGGAAACACTTTTCAGAAGTTGGTGTCCAGTCAAAACGGCAAAAAGTTTCATCTTTACTTGAGGACTATTCTACTGAAGAATTATCATTTGCCCTTAGTACCAGCCTACGAAAATCTGGGCAACGAGACGCTGCTAAAATTATTCAATCTGTATCTGACCATTCTCTAAATCCAACCGAAATAAAAAAATTAGTAAATAATCCACCTGCTTCAGCCATAAAGTACACTCCAGAAGAAGCTCTCGCTTTTTATGTAGACGGGCGGTATACTAAAAGCTCGTATATTCTTATGCAATCTGGTGCAAAATTACGGAATGCCGACATTTACCCTTCTTACAACTTGCTAAAAAAAGCGAAAAAGATTGTTACCCCGACGAACAAGATCTGACAATATCGGAGTTATATGGTGAGGTGAAACTACAAGCGCTAGTCAATCACACAGCTACAAGACTGGTATCAGTTCAGCAAGAAGTATTGGAACAAAACTTAACAGAACTACAAGAAGGTGTTACATTAATTTACAAATGGGGCTGTGATGGATCCGCATGTCATTCGACTTATAAACAGAAATTTACCGAAGAAAATGGAATCTCTCACACCGATTCATTTTTATTTGCTGTGTGTATTGTCCCACTTCGGCTCCAAACAACAAGCAATAAGATTTTATGGAATAACCCTCGTCCTTCATCGACTAGGTATTGCAGACCGATCAAAATTATTTTTGAAAAGGAAACTAACGAACTGTCTAAAAGAGAAATAGCAAATATAGAAAATCAAATTAAAAATATTGTACCTACAAAAATTATTATATCTGATAGGGAAATTTGGATCAGTCATTTTTTCAGGTTAACTATGATAGATGGAAAAATGTTTGGAGTAACAACTCAATCATCCAATCAAGCATGTGGCATTTGTGGGGCAACTCCAAAAAATATGAATAATTTAAATGACATTTATAAGCGTACTCCAAATACAGAATATCTGAAGTTTGGGGTTTCTACTTTGCATGCTTGGATACGCTGTCTAGAGGCTTTACTTCATATATCTTACCATATTCCAATTCAGAAATGGCAAATCAGAGATAAAACTGAGAAAGAAATAGTACAAAAACGTAAAGAAGAAATAAGATCACGTCTGAGATCAGAAATGGGGTTACTAATAGATATTCCCAAGCCTGGCTTTGGTACAACGAATGATGGCAATACAGCTAGACGTTTTTTTCTGCAGCCTTCTTTAATTGCAACCATTACTGGCTTGAACGCAGAATTAGTAGAATATTTTTATGTAATATTGAGAACCATGTCATCTGGTTACGCAGTCAAAGTAGAAGCATTTAAAGAATACACAAAAAAAACTGCAGAGAAATACGTCGAATGTTATTCGTGGTACTATATGCCATCCAGCATTCATAAAATCCTTATTCATGGTGCTGATATTATTAAAGAAGCTATACTTCCAATAGGTGTATTTTCAGAGGAAGCTTTGGAATCAAGGAATAAGGATTTTAAGAAATATAGGGAATTTAACACCAGAAAGTCTTCTCGAGAAAAAACCATGAGAGATTTATTCAATTGTTTATTAGTTTCCTCTGATCCACTGATAGCTAGCCTATCCAAATCAAGTAGTTTTTCAAAAAACAATCATAATATTTCACTTGATAGAAAGGTTATTGCATTATTGTCGGATCCTGCGATACCCAGTTTATTAAATGATAGTACTAATTAAAACAGAGTTTTATCCACAATACCGAAACAGAATATTTGCACTCGACGCGCGTTTCGCTAACCATGTTAGCATCATCAGGAGATGATTAAAACTGTTTT
>MU191753.1:0-16218 GCA_016904865.1 Pissodes strobi
GGATGGATGGCTGAGGGTGTATTCAGCCGATAGCCGACAAAACTCGGCACACCGTTTTATCTCTGCCTTCTGGCCAAGTGGGGGCTCCTTGGCTGGTGACTTTTTTATTTTCCCCATACTCGTGGGATCAAATATGGATTCAGACAATAAAAATAAACAATAAGAAAATGGAGGATCCGAAAACGGTCCCCTATCTAAAGAAATGCCCCCCTGTGAGGCGGGGGAGCAACCGGGCTCCTCAAGGGGACCGACCACTACCCCTGCTAGCAGCGAAGGAGGCATGGGCTCGGGCTCGGCCACGGCTGGGCCCCCAGGCAGTGGAATGGGGTCCCGCTCCAAAAACAGTAGCGGGGCTCAAAAAAAGAAGGTGAAGAGCAAGAGGCTCCTGGCGGCTGGACTGACAGAGAGGTCGTCCTCGGCGCGGACTTAATCTGGCACGCCGTCAACGGTTGGCTCCGTAGGGGGTACTCCGGAAACGGCGGGCGGGAAGAGGAAAAGGAAGGTCGGCTCAGGGGCCAATCCGAAAGCACCCGGGCAAGACCGGCAGAAGGCGGGTCCCAAAAGAGAGGAACCCGCGAAAGAAAGACCGACTGTGAGTGGCTCCACACAAGGGACCCCGCAGTCATATGCTCAGGCGACCACAGCGGAGGGACCGAGGATCATGGTGGGTCCTCGACGGCAGGAAACAAACCTGACTCCCGAGGACGTGCTGAGGTTCATCGGGACCCTCAATCGCTGGGTAAGCCTCAGCATTATGAAAGGAGATGTAGCTCCCCCGAGGATTCGCACGATCAGGGTGAATGACGAGGAATCCAGGTGTGGGATCCATAGGGAGCTGGTTAACGTCAGGCCCTAGGGACTCGCCAACCTGGTTGAGGTGGACCCGTAAGGGTTGAAGCTTAGGAGGGCGGCGGTCTGAATTCCTGGGCTGGGGGCGGACGTCTCTGATGAAGCGATAGTCCGCTGCCTGGAGGCACAGAATGGTTTGGACTGCCGACTCTGGAGAGTCTGGAAGAGGACGACGGAGGAGAAGGGCTCCAGGATTGTGATGGGGGTGGACGATAGGTCCGCTGACACCATTGCGTCCAGGGGCTCTCTCCTGTTCTGCTTGGCGGTGCAGGTAAAGGTAACTTTGGCTGCACTGGGTTTGAGACCTGAGGAGGGGCCAGCTGCTCCAGACGGTAGTTCTCCGGAGGAGGGCCCCGAGGGTGAACTCACCATGGACGTGGATCTGGGGGCCTCTGAGGAGGCTGCCGGTTCTGCCATGGTGGGATCATCGCTGGCCGCTCCTCAGTCAGAGGTTAGCGTAGAGGTGAGGCCCCCTCAGGAGGAGCTCCGTCAGTATGACTCAGAATGAGGGGCAATCTTCAGTATGAATGAAGGGTGGGCGTGGACCATGTCCATTCTACAGATAAATCTGCAGCATAGTAGGGCTACTACGGCCCACCTATGCAGGATGATAGTAGAGGAGAGTACAACAATTGTACTTATCCAGGAACCTTAGATTGTTAAATCCAGGGTAAAAGGGCCGTTCATGGCGGGATATGTGTTGTATACACCGGATCCGACTATGGGGGACCCCAGAGCATGTATATTGACAGTGGGACTGGAGGCCTTGTTCCTAAGGGATAAGGCTACCAGGGACTTGGTTCCTATCCTAGTCAAGATTCCTACGAGCGTAGGTGTTCAGAGGGTGGTACTAGCGTCAGCGTACTTCCCAGCCGATCAACCCTGCCTGCCGGAGAAAATCAGGAATCTGGTTACCTACTGCAAGGAGGTAAATATCCCACTCCTGATTGGATGTGATAGCAATGCGCATTACATAGTGTGGGGCAGTGCTGGATCCAATCGGAGGGGGGAAGAGTTGTTGGAATTCATTGCATCTGTAGGGCTGCAGGTAGCCAAAAGAGGAAGTGAGCCCACTTTCTTCACTACGGGACGAAGGTCGGTCATAGACTTGACTCTGTGCAGCAGGGATTTGTTCCCGGATATTACGAAATGGGGTGTGTCTGTGGAGGACCACAGATACATCAATATAGAACTGGGTCCTTCCTCAGCGAGAGCTGGGGGATTAAGAACCCCAAAGCAACTGGGACCTCTATTGGGAGGAGCTAAGTAGGCGTCTAAAGGACATGCCGAGGAAGTACCGGGCCGCCAATGAGCAGGATGACGCCGCAAGGTGGATAGGATCATCGATGGCCGGGGCTTACGCAAACAGCTGTCCCGTGACTAAGCGTTACTGTAAAGGGAAAACTCATTGGTGGAATTCCACCGTGGAGAACCTTAGGACACAGCTGAGGAGGCTCTTTAATAGGGCTAGACACAGCGGGGTGGATACTGACTGGGACGTATATAAAGAGGCCCGGGGACAGTACAAATGAGAGCTGAGAGGATCGCGAAGGAGTGCCTGGAGGGCTTACTGTGGAGGGGTATCCCAAGCCCCGGCCGCTGCTAGGCTCTGCAAGATGCTGTCAAGCGACCCACTCGTCAAATTGGGCAGTGTCCGTAAGCCAGGTGGAGGATATACTCTGCACCAGCTACTGACCACACACTTCCTAGGCTGAACAGCCATGGGCCGGGGAGGTGAGGGCGGGGCCGGGTTCAGCATTAGAGCTGACTATGGAACTGCCAAAAAGATGGTCACCTACAATAGGCTAAGGTGGGCGATCGAGACCTTCGCCCCGTTTAAGGTGGTAGGTGAGGATGGGGTCTTTCCAGCGTTGTGGCAGCGTGACGGAGGACTTCTTAGCACGCCGCTGATGGACATTTTCAGGGCTTCTATCACACACGGGTATGTGCCGGAGCCCTGGAGGCACAGCTGAGTGGTGTTCATTCAAGGCGGGATGGAACGACTATACCGATACGAAATCGTATTTGTTTCACCAGCTTCTTGATGAACACACTAGAGAGGCTGGTGGACCGATACCTTAGGGAGTGGGTGGCTCTAAGAGCCCTTCTGAGTCCGGAACAGCACGCATATCGAACGGGCAGGTTGGTGGACTCGGCTCTTTACCATCTGTTATCCAGGCTGGAGGAGAGGCTGGGAGGCGGACGGCTATCGGTGTGCATGTTTGCGGATATTGAAGCAGCCGTCAATAACACGCCGTGGGCTCGATCTGTCGATCGGTGGAGCAAACTGGGGTGGGTCCGGTCGTAACGAGCTGGATCCGCTTTATGCATCACTGGGGCTATGAGGACAGCACCTACAAGGGCCCTGGAGGTGCTGGTTGTGGTCTATGACGAGGCCTGTCTGGGGAACTAGCCATCCTGGGTATGCCAGGCGACGCGATGGTTTCTGAGATAGGCTTCCTCAAGGGGCTAAACTTTCCCTTCCCTACAAAGAAGGACTGGACGGAGAGAAGGATGGGAACTTGGGATGGGCAGAATGGGAACACTGTCTGGAGCAGGTGCGTAATGTAAGGCTCTGGGGCGGGAATTATGCGCCTCACTTGGCGAGCACACTACGGTTTTCCAAGCGGAAATTTTTGCGATCATGATGGGGGCTGGGAGTCGTTAAGGCTTAATGTCGGTGGCTGGAGGATTTTCTTCTGCTCCGACAGCAAGGCCGCACTCATGGCGCTGAATTCGGTCCGTACGCGCTCTCTGTTGGTAAGGGAGTGTAGAAGCTTGCTGATTGAACTTGCAAAGTGGACGGCTCCGGGGATGAGACAGACGAGGCTCATGATACATGGGCCCGCGAAGAGTCTCGCCAAGGGGCTGTTGTGCCTACCTAGGAAGGAGTGCAGGTTCCTGGTAGGATTCTACACAGGGTACTGTAGGCTTAGACGGCACCTCACCCTGCTGAGAATTGCAGAGAAGGGGGAGTGAAGCTAGTGCATGGAGGACGACGAGACCCCATACCATCTACTTACGGAATGCCCCGCCTTTGCGTGGGCAAGATTCAGAATCTTTGGCGTGACGTCGATCGAGCCAGATTCAATGCGCCGTATTAGTCTGAAGTAGACCGGCACCCTGGAGGTTCTCTAATGCTGGATGGGGGCACAACGGGTCCAATTGGTGGCCTAAGTGCAAGGCCCGCATACTGATACTGATACTGATATCATTTACTGTTGTCGCACCGTTTACACTGTACCGTCATCTTATAATACCATTATCATTTCATCCTTACCGGCATCGTTTCACGTCTCCGCGCACATTTTCTTCATCAGGCCGTGTGTACCGTGGCAGGAGAAGCTATTTTGTACCGTTATTGGACCGTTTAGAAGACGAGATCTTGGTGATTGGACTCGCGTATACCGTAATCAAAGTAGCTTCATCGTTCTTATCGTACAATTTCTTACCGTTTGATACTGCGGCGTTAATTCTGTTCTACATTCATATTTCTTACCGTTACGCATACCATACCCCCTCCCCGTAGTACTTTATTTGGAATTTGATAATTTAGATTAACATAGGGCATTGAGTAAACCAGGATTTGTGCTTCAAGTTAACAATAAAAATGCTGTATTAGGTTTTTTAAATTGTTTGCTTCTTGATTCCTATCCTGCTAGTATTGAGAAAGTTTCGAAGGCAGCCGTCAACAAATACTGATATGCGCAATAGACCTCTGGTTTGCCATTTCTCCACTGCAACAAGCTGCCCGGTGCACTATGCGCCCTTTACCACGTTAATCCAAAGGGTGGCGCCCGAGAAATAACCATCGGTTAAGATAACTAATGGTTAAAATGAACCGTCTAATACTGATGCAAGCTAAACCGAATCAAAGCGCCTCACAGCTCCCCTCCAAAATGTACAGCAGCCAATCTTTAAGAGCCTCACACCACATATCACACAAATGTGAAGGCTCCATGCAACTAGTGGTAGATAGGATATATTGATTTCTTTTACGCTTTACCAACAACTGTTCCAAGCAATGACGACATCTGAGATCTAAACCCACTCATGTTTTATGATTTTTCTTCTTTCGACACCGAGGAATGTTATTAATTAATATTAACCCACAAAAAGCGGTCTCAAAAACAAATATTTAAAAATCATAGATCGATAGCATAACGGTTCTGCACACAAACCTAGCTGGTCGGTATTATGGTTAGTATTAGAAAATGCGCTTAGACAAAATTCTTAACTCCAGGTGACTGTTATAGCCACGCAAAGAAATTAATAAAGTTGAAGGCAATATTAAAAAAAATCAATTTAGTATCGAAATAATTCAATAATAATTCAAGTCAATTAAACACAGAAAAGTTTGCATTACCAAATAATCAAAACCAAGGTCCCTAAAAGCCAAAATAAACCAGGACAGATCGTCTAGGAATTTTAATATAGTCCGGTTACTTCAGGCAATCGGTATGAAATGCATTGGAATTAGGATCCGTTAGTCCCGGCGCCCACAGAAGAGATGAGGCGGCGACGCGTCGCGGACGTAGCAGAGGCGCGGTAAGGACGTAGGCGTGGTTAAGATCTTTCTATACTATTGCCATGATATAAAAACGAATTTTCTTCTATTAATTCAATTAAATGCACGTTAAGTTCGGAGTCGCCCATTTTAAACAAATGTCTTGCTTCTTCAATGAGCCTCTGGAGACTAAAAAGAAACGCGGCTCGGTCGCGTAAAGACATGTCTCGGCCTGACTTCCCTCATTAGCGTTGCCTCTCTACTTTATATGGTGAATAACTAAATTAAGTAGCGTCCGCGCCACGTCCCCGTCCGACGTCCGCGCCTCATCTCTTCTGTGGGCGTCGGGCCTTACACCCATACAAGGTATGCATTTCATAAACTTGAAGAACCGTGAGACCATTCAAGTAAAAAATTTCAAGCGAGTTCAATGATATCGACAAAAACATGTTCAAGCTCCTCAAACCCACTTAACTCAAAATATTTACGTTTAGTTATGGTAAGCACATGTGTGTCCTCTTTCACCCTTTCCTGAGGATACAGAAATAGCGAATTTAAGAGAATTCTTGCCAGAATGGCGAAGATTAAAAATAATCGAAAAACAAGAAATGATTAACTAATTATTAACTAACCCAAACCCCAATATAGATAATAGAAGAAATGATTAGTAAACATCTTAATAGCAAAATAGTAGATGCAATTTAGCTTTAATTAAAATCACATGTGTTATCATTCTCTGTCCGTTACAAGGGTTCACATTTTGTTAGAAGAAATTATGTTCTTTTTCGATCTCTCGAAGGCGTTTGATTTTATTGCGTGGTTTGAAGAAGTAATTAATCTTAATCCATTAAAAAGGCAGTATTTTTATACAAATTTCATACAAGAAACTTAATACTTATAATAAAACCGAATACTTACAATTAACTCTAAGTTGTATCACTTTTCCTATGCCAGTCTCAATACCGTTATCGGCTTGGCATAGATAATAGCCCTCTCGGTCTTCCTTAACGTGTTGCAGTAGCAAGGTACCGTTTCCCAGTAATTTCGTATATATATGGTCCCTAACTTCCTCGTAATCTCCCGACTTGGGACCTACATTAAAAAATAAAGTCTTTAGGCAATCGCACTTCCAGATGGTGTAATTACATAATATCAACCTCAGACTAGTCGGGCATGCTAATTTGTAACCAATCAAATACGCGCTGACTGGTTTGTGATTGGTTCAAGAGAAAAGCTGCGTTGTAAATAAACGATTGCCACATAATACATTAGTGGATGGTCGATACTTGTATTTACCCCAAGTATCCTCATACAAAATAAATCTCCAGTATCCAATGCAGCATTTTGTAACACTAAATTCTCGATTAAATAAAAAATAAACTCTTAGGGTTCAAGCTAGTCCAAAGTTTCTTACAGAATCTATAGTGTGATGTTCTCTGTTAGGTTCGCCAATATCGTCGCATACTGAAGGAGACAACTCGCGTAGTTGAAGGTTTTATTAGTAAAACATAAGTACTTGATAATACACTAGTAGGAATCTAATGAGAAAAAGTTCCCTGTTCACACATAAATATACATCTATAATCACTTTCAGAGTTTGTCTATATTATACTTATCCTCTAAACAATTACTATAATCTAAATACCATGAATGCTTATTAATAACACCAACGAATTCATGGTTGTCCTAGATACTGTCGCCCTAAACTATCAAGGCAATTATGCAATAATAATATCTATAATTTGTCTAAATTACGGAATCCAGTACAAAACCTACCCGCCGCTTTTTTCCAAATAACTGTGGGAGTAGGGACTCCTTGGGCTTGACAATGCAAAGACACATGTCGATTCCTTTCCACGCTGACGTCGACGGGTTCAACCAACCATCTCGGCGGTACTAAAAATTAATAATTTTTGAAAAAATTGTCACTCTTACTCTATCGGTTTACTTTTCAATGATACGTTACAAATGATTATTACGTATGTATTGATGACCTTATTCTTGGAATGTACTGATTCTGATACAACCAAATTTTGCTTAACTCTTCCTATTGTCCAATTAAAGTTCGTTTCAAAATTACAGGTAGTACCGAAAAATCTTTGATGTCTATGTCTATATTTTGGTCCTAGAAAGAACCTTTTGCAGCAATCTTTCACCGCACAATGTGGCGTGGAGGAACAGTCGTCTTGTGAGTAGTCGGTCGTACTGTCATCAATGATGTCCAGAGAAATAACTAGCGGCTTTATAGTATCATCTAGCATACCAGCAAGTCCTCACGTCCTTTATTTTCAAAAGCAGCGTTATGCTTTGCCACAAAACCTTGAACTTGAGCTCAAATTAATTCTACACAGTGATATGCGTGAAGGCGAAGTATTTATTTGCTGTACCGTCGAAAGTGCGTCATTGTCCGATCATGACGCAATTGTCTTTAATGTCTTAGAATCTAATCAATAGAGAATAGTCGAATTTTTAGCAATAAAAATGATGATTGAGTCTACAGTTTACGCTCCTCTTCATGCTGAAACACTAGTTTCTCTATAATCTTGGACAATGCGCCCTCAGTGTAAGATTGGGCTGAAGTTATAAGGATCATCCAGACTTCCTTTTGTGTGGATCGGAATAAATTTTGCTCTACTTAGACGTGAAGCAAAAATTCCAGTCTCCCAGGACCCGTTAACTGCCCTCACTAGAATCAACAATACAAAATTAAGCAAGTTGCGAAAAATTGTTATGGAAAGGCCATCCTCTGCTGAATTGTTTTTATTTGTTATGGAATCTTCTTTATTTCTGCTAGATCAGTTGGGAAGGATAAAAACGAGATTTGGAATATTTATATTCGACAAGTAATCATTTGGATCTACTGAAGGCTGCAGATGTTGTTAAAGGTTATCTGTTATATTACACCATAACCTGTTGGGAGCAAAAATAGGATGATGAGCGCTTTTTTACATAAGTCGGTGAGGAATTTCCGGTATCCAAACATGTATTACAGGATCTTACGTCCTCCCCAACCTAGTTCTACCTTAACAAGAAAGTCAGTCTTTTATGAGAGTGTTAATATCTTCTACCTCCTTCTCCTTGATATTGAAAACTCAGCATCTCCCAAAATATTTAAATAGCGGATGAAGAGCGTGTTAACCACGGAGCCCTACTGTAGAATTTTTTGAGGATGCACTATAAGTTAATAAGCAAATTGAGGCATTGTTGAGTGGAGATTATTGGTTGGTTGAACTGTAATGATCCGGGGGCTCGTGAATAATTCTAATTAATTTATTTAATAAATGAATTAATAGTTTTCAGCAATCAAGCAAAAAAAGTTCCGTTCTAGTTCGTCAATGAATAAAAATTACTAAACTAAGTCTTGAACTAAATGGCAGACCATAACATGAAAACATAGAATTAACACCCTTGTTGATTTTCAAACTTAAAATGGAAACGTAAGTTAAGAAATGCTCGGCCTCGGCTTAAGTTAATTTAAATCGCAACTTATTCAGAAAAAAAAAGGCAGGAAACGTGCCAAAATAAGATCTAGCATATGCCATCCTAATATAAAATAATTACTATGGAAAAATAATTCCAATAATTGGCAGGTTAATTCTCGTCCGTCTGCAGTATAACGCGTAATCGAATGAACCACCTGTAAAACTCTTGAACAAATAATTGCGCATTTGGACCGAGTTTAGGGTCCTTGCTCCAAACCTTGGAAGGTGGGCGGATCGAAAAGTCGGCCAATAAGAAGCCAAAGTTTGAAACGCGAACCCCTGTCCATTTGACCAAACAATGTTAATTACCCTATTTAGGAAGTGCGGTAACAATAAAAGCTGAACTCGAAATGTAAAAATCATATTAATACCAATAATCAAGTTTTAATGAGCCTAAATATCAAAGAGCGGCATAAAAATAAAATCAAGATTGGAATTTATAAAACATGTAAACAAACGTTAATTGCCAATTAAAATCGGCGGTGACTTGAATGTTCTTAGTGAAGAAATGGTCGAAAACATAGTAAGGCCATAAAAGGGTGGAATCGGGGATCATTACTGCACTAATGATTCTTGGCAATTTTGTGTCACCAATAATTATTTTCAAAAGAAAAAGAATGCACCCTTCACTTACCAATGAAAGTTTGGTAGAAGTATCCGATTATGGATACATTATCTCCGAGCTCTCTGTTAAGTGCTTAGAATATGTTATATCTTACGTGGAAGCAAATAAAGATGCCAAAGTTTCACTAGTATTTGGCGGTCAAACGATCCAGGCTATAACTTGGCTGCCATAGCAAATGGTGTACTGATTTTGCACCTACCTGGCCATATCACACATCGGTTGCAGCCTCTATATGTTGCAATTTCAAGCCGCTAGAGACCTATTATGATTAGTACATTATGAAGTAGATGCACAGTAACCCAGGTCGGCAGTTGAGCATCACTGAACTAATATCCAGAGCTTATGAAAGGGCGATAACTTTGTGGTTGAATGGTTTTCGAGCTACCGGACTTTGGCCAGTTGATGAAATGGAAACATAAGCCCCTCAAATCAAAAAACTATAAGATT
This sequence comes from Pissodes strobi, assembly GCA_016904865.1. Classification (NCBI taxonomy): domain Eukaryota; kingdom Metazoa; phylum Arthropoda; class Insecta; order Coleoptera; family Curculionidae; genus Pissodes; species Pissodes strobi. Next base: position 9,911 of record MU191753.1, read on the forward strand.
TGAGATACTGGAACTACTGATTTAGTTCTTAAAACAAGTACTGTTTCAGAAGATACTTCTTTGCAGTCAAAATCATTTGATGCTGCATTAAATTTCCAGGTGCCCATAATAAGTTCGGCGCTTAGAAGAACAAAAAAATATAAACAATACAAGCATAAGGGACCTCAAGAGACGATGGTCCTTACTTCCATTCCGTATAAAAAGGATCTGGAAGGCTCAAAACGGAGGCAAGCAGAGAAGGAAATGAAAAAAAGCCCAAAACTGTCCCAAAAGCGTGTTTCCAATTAATAATATGCCAAAACGTTCTCGAAATGAGAGATTAGAACAGGCAGGATCAGGATCAAGTGAAATAATTAGAAGCACAAAGAAGAAAGTTTTGTCAATAAAAAGAGAAGGTGGAAATTGTATTTGATAAAGAAGATTGGTTCTGCATTCTTCGTGAAGAAGAGCAATGAGAATATGTGATACGTTGTCGAATATGCAAACAGCTCAACCATTTAAGCTACGTACGCTTTTAATGCAAAGTGCGGTTTCAGCAACTAGTTCCTTAAATGGCACCGGTTGTAAGCTCGACCAAAAAATTTTAATTACCCTATTTAGGAAGTGGGTAGCAATAAAAGCTAAACTCGGAATGTAAAAAATCATGATAACAGCAATAATCAAATTTTAATGAGACTAAATATCAAAGAGCGGCATAATAAAATCGAGATGGGAATTTTGAACATGTAAACAAACGTTAATTGCCCATTAAAATCGGCGGCGACTTAAATGTTCATAGTGAAGAAAAGGTGGAACACATAGTAAGGACATAAGAGGGTGAAATCGGGTTTCATTACAGCACTAATGATTCTTGGCAATTTTGCGTCACCAATAATTATTTTCAAAAGGAAAAGGATGCACCCAGCCCTTACCAATGGAAGTTTGGGTTAGTTATCTCCGAGCTCTTTGTTAAGTGCTTAGAACATTTTATATCATACGCGAAACCAAACAAAGATACCAAAGTTTAGCTAGTATTTGACGGCCATATGATTCAGGCTAAAACTTGGCAGTCAGAGCAAATGGTGTACTGATTCTGCACCTACCTGGCCATACCACACATCGGTTGCAGCCTCTATATGTTGCTATTTCAAGAATTTAAATACCTATTATGATTGGTACATTATGAAGTAGATGCACAGTAATCCAGGTGGGCGGTTGGGAGTCGCTGGACTAATATCCAGAGCTTATGAAAAGGTGACAGCTTTGAGGAATACTGCCAAGGTTTTCGCGCTACAAGACTGGTAAGTTCACGAAATGGAAACATAAAGCCCTCAAATCAAGACACTAAAAGATTTGAAGATACTGGAACTTCAAGTGAAAAAACTGATTTAGTTCCAGAATAAGGTAAGTTCGGTGTTTAGAGGAACAAAAAAATATAAATAACACAAACTTAAAGGAGCTCAAAAGGTGATGGTTTTTAATTCCAGTCCTTATAAAAAGGATCTGGAAGACTTTAAACAGAGGCAAGCAGAGAAGGAAATGAGAAAGGAAGCCAAACCTGTCACAAAAAGCGTGCTTTCAAATAATTTGCCAAAACGTTCTCAAAGTGAAGGATTGGAAAAAACAGGTCGAAGTGGAATAAGGAATAGCAAAAATAAGAAAGTTTTGCCAATAAAAAAGGAGGTGGAAATTGTATTCAATAAAAAATATTGGTTCAGCAAAAGGGGCAATGAGAAGACGTGGTACATTAGTCCAATGGGTTACCGCCTTTTTCCCAATTTCTGAGTTTATTCATTACGTTCCCTTTAGTGATACCACAGAATGGTTCAGGCCCGCAACAGCGAGTTGGTCGGTGGCTTCGTTGCATTCCACATTCTCGTGCCCTGGTACCCACATTAGGGTGAGTCTGTTTCTGTTTGTCAGTTAATCTGCAGACATACGGCAATCCCACATTAGCCGGGAGTTGATTCTTCTAGATGCTAGCGCTTTTAAGGCTGCTTGACTATCTAATAGGTTATAGATCTTTGCACCTCTTAGGCCTGTTTTGGCAGATTCAGAGATGGCTTTATTGATAGCATTTAGTTCTGCTTGAAAGAGTGTGGTAGTGTTTTCGAAAGGTGCAGATATTCGACACCTAGATCCGTTAACTCCGGATCCCACTCCTTCTTTCATCTTTGATCCATCTGTATACCAGTCTCTCTAGTTGTTTTAGTCTTTCCCCTTTAGTATTGCGGTCTTTAAAGTAGAGATCAAAATCATTGTATCGGTTGGTTAAGTCATCACCTCTATCAGGACTCTATACGCACTGGTCCAGGCCTCCTTTTCTATGCATATGTGCAGCGGAAGGAGGTCAAGTAGGGCTTCCAGAGCTGTTGTGTGGTACCTTTTCATAGCTTCTCTTATAACCAGCCAGGCGAGCCTTTGTACTCTTACTAGCTTTCGTTGTGTCGTTATTTCCTTTGTTTTCACCCACCACACTAAGCAGTAGGTTATAATAAGCTTTACGACAGGGTTATAGGACCACCAGATGATGGAGGGTCTTAGGCCCCATCTTTTACCCAAACAGTGCAGTTGGAGCGTCTACATTTCCGATCGCCTGACAGCAGACCGAAAACGTTAAAATTCACGGTAAGATCAGTTCAATCCAGACCAGGACTAGCAGCACTACCCAAACGAACAAGTCCGTGAAATGTCAAGACACCGTTGGCGTTAAGAGCAATGCCAACTCGCAGCTGGACCCGCCGACATTGCAACCAGAAGAAGAGGAAGAAGTGATTGACTTAACCTCAATTAAACCTCCTACACCCAGTCCGGTGATAAACAAAAACAAAAAACAGGTTACAAATCAGTCAAATCAGGGTTCTGACTTTGAAAATGAGAAAGGTTGGACAAGAGTAACACGAAGAGGCAAAAATAACAATATACCCACTAAAAACATAAGACCTAAACCAATAAAAGGATCAAACAACTCTTAACTGAGGATATGATAATAAATCATTTGGAAACAAATGATCTTGGAGATGGATTTTTTTGTGAAAAAATGGTTAATAGGAAGGATAAGACCAAAAGCTCTTTTAGACTGGGAGTTCCTCAGGATAAAAGGGGTGACATAATGTCCTCCAATCTATGGCCCTGTGGAATTAGGGTGAACCATTTTATCTATCTCCAGCTCTTGAAAACACCAAGGTCACAGTATCAACCAACGATGTCAAACCACTAGATGATGAAGAAGTTGTGGAAAATACTGCGACTCTGCTCCATTACAATGTGAGGTCTATCAGAAATAAAATTCATGAATTAGAAGCATCCTTGGTGGACAATCCCATTGACATTATATGCTTGACAGAGCATTGGCTTAATGCTGACGAGATGGATGCTTTCCATATACAGGATTACAAGGTTGCAGGTTTCTCGACAAGAACTCTGTCTTTGGTTGGAGGTACTGTAATTTTAGTTTGGGAAAATTTTAATTTTATGTATCTAGAGGCTTGTAATATTTATAATGTTGAAAAATGTATAGAATTGTGTGTTGTCCTAATTAATAATGTTTATGTTATATGTATACACAGGACTCCTGGAGGAGATGTTGGCACTTTTCTGTCTGCTCTAGGGGGTGTAATGAGTCATATTGGCCAGGAAAGGGATATCATTCTGGCAGGGGACTTTAATGTTATGTTTGGCACAACACAGGGTGAGTCGTCTGTACTGCTTGATCTTCTGGGGGTCATACGGTTTTCAACAAACAATCTTTGAAGCAACACGTGGATAATCCTGCCTGGATAATATCTTTTTAAATTTTGCAACAAGGCCATTTTTGGCAAAGACTCTTAATATAAACCTCTCGGATCATCTGGGTCAACACCTTGGGTTTAATTTTGGGGTAGACAATAAAGTGCTGTCCGAAAAAAAAGTTTTTCGACCCATTACACAGAGGGAGTTAAACAATTATTATAATATCATTGGTGATATTTCGTGGGATTTTGTGGATAGGGTAGAGAATGGTATTGAGGAAAAATTCTGTATCTTAATGAAGTCACTTGAGGATGCATACATGCAATCATTCCCTGAGAAGAAATTCTGTATCAGATCGGATCAGGCCAATAGAGTCAGTTGGTTTGATAATGATCTTAAGAATATGAGAGAACATTTACATCTGTTAAATGATATATGTAAGCAATACAATCGAGTGAATGATTGGGTAATATATAAAACATTAAAAAAAAACTATAAAAAATCTATCAGGGAGGCAAAGAGATTGGCAAATGATAGGCCAATAAACTCTTCAAGTAATCCAAGCAAATGTATGTGGCAAATTATAAATTTAAAAAGAGGTAAAGTAACTAATACAAAAAACACCAGCTGTCATATATTGCCGCAAGAATTTAACAACTTCTTTTCCGGTGTAGCAAAAAATCTCATGAGGGACATGCCTCAGGAGACTAGTGATCCTCTCTTGCATCTCAACAAAATAAAAACTTCATTCCAACACTTTGATTATCAAGAGATCACTTATATAAAAATGAGGGATACAATCACACAATTAAAAAACAAAAAAAGTGTAGATATTTATGGTTTAACAGTAGGAATCATAAAGTCAGTAAATGATTTAATTTATATTCCACTCACCAAACTGTTTAATCAGTGTGTTCGCGAGAGCATCTTTCCAGGCGCTCTAAAAAAGTTTTTCTACTACCGTGCGTAAAATACTCACTTTACGCACTCTCTAAGATTCGTAAAATGGGCCTTTTTAATGTGCAGTGCGTAAAGTAAGGTATTTTACGCACTAGTGCGTAAAGTAAAGCTGACATTTTTGACGTTTACTGACATATTTTTTGATGTTTAGGGCAGTGCGTAAAATAATATATTTTACGCACTAGTGCGTAAAGTAATATAACATTATTTTTATTTTTTCATATATTTTTCGATAGTAGAAAAAATTTTGTATGCTACTCATGTGTAAAGTACCCTTTTTTTATTCATGGGATTGTCGCATTCGCCTACGGCTTATGCGACAATATTCCCATTCATAAAAAAAGATTCACTTTACACACTTGTTGCATAAATAACTATTTTAACACCAGTATACAAGAAGGGGGATAAATCACTGGTTGCTAATTATAGGCCAATTTCTTTGCTCCTTGTTATATCCAAACTTTTTGAGAAGATCATGGCGACACAGATAGTGGATCTATTTGAGACCCATGGGCTGTTTAGCGACCGACAATTTGGATTCAGACAGAGGAAAAGCACTGTCCAGGGAGTGTTAGACCATCTAGAGGGGGTAATAAACTCATTTGAGGATATGGAGTACTTTGATGCCCTGTTTTGTGACCTCAGAAAGGCTTTTGATTGTGTCACACATTCTCTTTTATTACAAAAATTAAGATTCTACAACTTTGGTGAAGATAATATTAAGTTGACGCAGTCGTACCTTGCTGGGCGTTACCAAGCAGTGAGGGTGGATGGTGTGACCTCTGCGGAATCGCTTCTGGATGTTGGTGTGCCACAGGGTCGATCCTTGGTCCAATTCTCTTTCTGATTTTCATTAATGACCTACCTCTCTGCCGTGAGGAGACTAAATTTGTGCTGTTTGCGGATAACGCAACTATTGCTGTAACTGGGAAACAGAACAGGTAGCTAGGGAAAAACTATTGAAGGGACGCGAGGCGGTGGAGTCTTGGTTCCCTTCAAATCATCTGTTGCTAAATGCTGAGAAGACCCAAATTATGACATTTACCCTGAGAGATATTGGTAAGTTCCTTGGCATCTGCCCGGACTCCAGATTAATCTGGCAACCTCATGTGGAAACGGTGTCTGCAAGACTTCGTACGAGTGTTTTTGTTTTGCGGGGTCTTGTAAGTTGTGTATCACGGGAAACACTTAGAACTGCCTATTTTGCGGTATTTAGCAGCAAAATGGTATATGGTATATTGGCTTGGGGAGCATCAGCGCCTTCTGCTAGGGTCTTTGCCTTACAAAGGAGAGCTATGAGGCTTATGGCTGGCTTAGGATACAGGGAAGACTGTAGGGCTTCATTCGCTGAGTGGGGTGTATTGACTTTTCCCTCTGTGTATATTCTTGAAAATCTGTTGCAGGTTAAGAGTGGCCTGGCCGGATATAGGAGTCATGAGGATCTACATGACTACAATATCAGATCTAGAGGTCATTTGGTCTCGTCTTATTACAGGCTGAAAAGGTGCCAATGTAGACCTGATTTTATTGGTGTGAAGCTTTTTTAACAAACTTCCACAAGAGATTAGAGAACTCCCTATGCAAAAGTTTAAAAAAGCTTCTTATTAGGGAAAGCATTTTATAGTACAGCAGAATTT
>MU191753.1:21218-33563 GCA_016904865.1 Pissodes strobi
GCTCGATCCAAAACTTTCTGGCTGGTTGCATCAGTTTGTCCATTGGCTTTACTTGTTGTCCACTTTGCGTCTTGTTTCAATTTTGTCCACCTAGTACCATTCCTTGGATGTCGTCCTTACAAGGACTATCTGACCGAACTGTAGGTCGGTATTGACAAGTACATGCAAAAAATATAAACAGAATATTAGTAAACAATATTGACACGTACCTCTTAACCTAATGCTTATAATATCGCTTATTAAGAATTTTCCATATATTAGCCTTAAATCTTTAATTAATGACTTAAAAATATACTAGTTTTCATCCTCTGAACATATTGTCTTTATGATTCAAAAATTAAGATTACAACCTATCAGATAATTATATAATTCAAATTTGAGAAATATTATTTTATATCATAGTTGGTACACTGTGTACATGACATCAAAAATGGATTATTGTTATGTTATTGGTATTATTAAAATAATTGTGAAATAATTAATGCTTGCATTTTTCCTAGCCTGGTTTATATCTCTAAACAAATTTACATATTGTTATCCTAAATATTTGCAATTATTCTTTCATAATTATAATAATAATTGTTACCAAAATATTGAATCATTATAAGTTTATCTAACAGCTATGTTTAAAAATATGTTTGATGTACTTTAACTCATCAGCGTTTTTCAATGTTGTTTTTCCAGGCGTCGGTCGTGTCGCCGCATCGCCGCATCGCCGCGTCCTTGTTTGAATTTCACAGGTCTGTTGCATTGCTGTGACTGAACTTGCTCGTCCACTTGCTTGCTACTATTGAAAACAAAACATTAATTAGTACGATGGCCTGGTTTATTGTTGACTGTTTATGAATATATAACATCGAATTTTTTGATCCCAATAAACGATGTCGTTGTTGTTTTAGAACAATATTAATTACAACGGGTATTTCAGAAATAAGTGAATTATTTGCATTGTCAATTAACTTTAAAGCTGATTTGATTTAGCTTTTGTTATTTTTAATTATTATTATTCCTCCCAGAGTATGCGCATTTTCTAAGAAGGATAATGATTGATTTTCGGTGTAACTTAAGCTGCTTAGCAGGCACCGATTTTGAATGGTTTTGTTTTATATCTTTATGTTGACTTATTCCTATATATATTTACTTAATCTAAGTTTTCTTCTAACCATGTATATGCTATTTGTTCTGTTATTTCTGTGTTTCTATACTTCAAGGACCCTTATTTTATTTCTTTATCTTATCTATGTTTTATTATTCTTAGCTATGATGGCTTATTGTTAATCTTTCATGTACATATTTTATCTACCTCTACGTACCTATCTCTATGTACTGTATCTATCTCTATGTATTTTATCGATCGATAGAGATGTATTTTCTCTAATTTTTCCTCTCTTAACTTTTCTCCATATGATCCTTATCACTGGTTTCATGTGCTATGCTACTAACTTATTTTCCTTTCTTTCTATTACTACTTTAGTTTACTATATCCTCATATACTGTCTACTTTTCCTCATAACTTTATATATGGTTTCTAATTTCATCTCCTAGGTCCCCATGTTGCCCAAGTGTCTGACTTGTGATCTTCCCTATTGGGTACTTGTCTGCGACAATTGGCTACAACATACCCTATACGACCTGTGAATAATTTCGCTTTTTAGGTGCTCCTTTGTTTTAGTTCAATGTTATAACTAAACTTTCATTTTTTAATTTTTCCTTATATCAACCTTCTCTATAATCTATTTGGACGCCTACATGTTTTTATTTTGACTTTCTCTAGTATCTTAGATAGTTGTCACTAACACTTGTGTTTCAAATTAGAGTTCTATCTTCATAATGTATCTCTGTTTGCTCTATTTCCTTCTCTAAGTACCTCTAATATTTTGCTCTTTGCTTTATCTTCTACTCTAAGTATATACAATATCAATGTACTCTATTTTCTACTTTAAGTACATATAGTTTCCATTTCAAATGTATCTTATATTTTTCTATATGCTCTATGCTACTTTTTCACACTCCTAAGTGTCCCTAATATCTAGGGTATTTATCATTGACACTTGAGTTTGTAGATACTTTGTGCACTGTCATTATTTTTCCCTAAAATCGCTAGCAGTCTTCCTTCGAAGTCCTCGTCTTCTTTCTCGTCTATACTATCACTACTCTCAATTTTATTACTGTTTTGTTGACCCTTATCTTTCTCACGTTTTTCTTTTTCTGCCTCTTGTATAACTAACTGTATATCTTTATCTTCCGTATCCTCTGTACTATCGTCCTCTGTGTCCTCTTGATTATTGTCCTCTTTTTCGGCTTCCTCATCAATAATTGGTGAATCCTCAGTCCAGTGATCATTATACGGCAACATCCTATATACGTGAACCGTGTCTTTTACTTTCTTTTTACTTCCTATCTTTCTAACTTCGTAGTTTACCTCATTTAATTTCCTCAAAATTTGATATGGTCCAAACCATCTTAACAGCAACTTTTCACTGCGTCCTATTTTTCTTACTGGTACGAATATTTTTACTTTATCTCCTACTTGAAATTGTAGCTCTCTATACCTATTACCGAATCGTTTTTTATCGCTATTTTGGCGTTTGTCTATATTTTCTACTGCTAATGCTCTCATTCGCAGCACATTTTCTCTTATCTTTCTCTTATTTTCTCTTATCTGTCTCTTTTTCTGCGTCCATCAGGCTCGCTTAAGAGGGTAGCGTTGGCTCCCTTGCAAAAACTAACATAAATGGGCTATATTTCGCTGTGTCCTGTATGACCGTGTTATACGCGAATGTGATAAACATTTTAGCTCCACCAATCCGTCTGTGGAGTATTACAATATAAAGATACCATGTCGGCCATTGTTTTATTTAACCTTCGGTAAGGCCGTTACTACAGCAGGGGTGGTAGGCTTTCGTGAATTGGCTACGTGCTCCCATAAACTCCGGGGACCGTCATTTTCTAAGGGGAGGGCATGTGTCAACTGCCATGTCCATTAAAATAAAATCATACGGTGGAAAGTTTGAACCTAACCTTGAAACTCAATTATAAATGGTTATTAGTTAAAGTATAAATTGTTATGATTAACCTTATTGACAATTCAAAACAATACTCGAATTAGAGGTCAGAGTTTAGTATAAAAAGCTGCGCAGCAGCCTATACCGGGGACTTTGGTCTCCAGTGCGAATTACCGAAAGGGAAAAGCCCCTCTGGAAAACCAAAGCTCTCACTTTAAGAAAGACCTGTCAGTGCGAATTACCGAAAGGGAAAAGCCTCTCTGACAGGCAACTACCATCTCTTTAACGAAGACCTGTCAGTGCGAATTACCGAAAGGGAAAAGCCCCTCTGACAAGCCGCTACTCGCCGTAAGCGAAGTGCTGATTAAAGTAAATTAACATACTTAAAAGTAAACTACCTTGATAAATAATTATTCAGATCGATTGGTTTATAACGCCCTTCTGGCAAGCTTTCTTTTTGCTATTCGCTGTTAATACATTTCGTGCAGAGTAACCCCTGGGACTTACGAAATATACATTCCTGAATATTCTGATAGTACTCACTCCCTTATACTTAACCTGGAATTAATAAATGGCAATCTTGTTTTTATCGAGTGGTTCATCTATCTCTCCTAACTACCTATCTGAGCTACGTCATCTGAAAGAGCCCAGCGCAACTACTGCCTACTGCAACCAAGTCAGTTCCATGGGCGACAAGTGGTAGGAAGCGACATATCTGACAATATACCATCATGAATGTCATATTATTTCGGTTTCCACGGGTATGTAGCACTCGCTAAAATTAGTTTTATGTTTTATCTCACGTCCGGAATCGTATGCAGCATTCCCTTGGTACCATTTGTAGGAATGTATCGATCTGTGATTTATAAATATTTACTTTTGAGACCACTTCCCATTTGTTAGCGTTATAGATTACCAGTGGGGTATACTTGAATAGGAAAAATCACAAAACCAAAGTGATTTGAGTTCTCGTTTGACGTCATTGCTCCGGGGAACAAGTGATCCTGAAAATTTGGACTGGATTTTTAAAATGTGCTTAACGTTTTAACGGTTTTAAGTACTTCGATGTGTTAATCAGAGTACTAATTACGAGCATGTTTTTAGTGATATATTGAGTGAACTAATTCAATATCTATCTATTCTCTTTGTGGCCGAGACATTTATTTAAATTAGTTATTGGTGGTTGTTCCAAATGTTGAAGGGAAAAGCGTGGTCAGGGATTTGCGGGATTAAATCTTGGAAGGAAGATATCCTGTGGAGTCCGCACGAGGTCTGATCTACATCATCTTGATCAGGGAAATATCAAACGTATTAGCTTTTCAGAAGTCGGCCAATGTGGTGGCAGTCTTAGTATCGTGGTAGATTTTTTATATTATATACCTTGTGTGGGATCTTGTATACGGCCTATTGACAGTTTTATGCCGTATCTTTGAGGTCCGTGAAGTTAGCTCCCAAAATATGTTTTTTTTTCTTGAAAATTTCGGGATGGTTAGTGCTTCGTTATTGCTTTTTAGTGCTTCAAAAAGTTTCGTTAGTGGTTCTTTTGTTTTTGACATATTCAATTTTATTTTATTTCAAGGTGAGCCCCCAAAAGTGTCTAGGATTGGGTCAAATTTAGCGTCATTCTTTAGTGCTTCAAGAAGTTTCGTTAGTTTGGTTTACGAGATATTCAAGATTTTAAATTCAAGGTCAGCCCCCAAAGTGTTAAGGATCGGGTCCAATTTAGTGTCATTCTTTAGTGGTTCGTTAGTGCTTTTTAGTGCTTCAAAAAGTTTTGTTAGTGCTTTTATAGTTTACGAGATATTCAAGATTTTATATTCAAAGTCAACCCAAAAAGTTTCGTTAGTGGTTTTATAGTTTACGAGATATTCAAGATTTCATGTTCAAGGTCAGGGGCAAAGTGTTTAGGACCGGGTCAAATTTAGTGTCATTCGTAGTGCTTCGTTAGTGCTTTTTAGTGCTTCAAAGAGTTTTGTTAGTGCTTCTTTTGTTTTCGAGATATTCAAGATTTTACATTTCTGCACAATGACGAATACCTATTATTGATGCAGGTTCTACATGCAAATATTTAATGTGTATCTAAATCTTGAACATCTCGTAAACCAAAAAAGCACTAACGAAACTTCTTGAAGCACTAAAAAACACTAAAGAATGACGTCAAATTTGACCCAATCCTAAACACTTTGGGGGCTGACCTTGAAATAAAATAAAATTGAATATCTCCAAAACAAAAGAAGTACTAACGTAACTCTTTGAAGCACTAACGAAACACTAAAGAATGACACTAAATTTGACCCGATCCTAAACACTTTGGGGGTTGGCCTTGAATGTAAAATCTTGAATATCTCGTAAACTATAAAAGCACTAATGAAAATTTTTGAAGCACTAAAAAGCACTAACGAGGCTGAGCTTGAATTTAAAATCTTGAATATCTCGTAAACCAAAAAAGCACTAGCGAAACTTCTTGAAGCACTAACGAAACACTAAGGAATGACGCCAAATTTGACACTTTGGGGGCTGACCTTGAAATAAAATAAAATTGAATATCTCGAAAACAAAAAAAAGCACTAACGAAACTCTTTGAAGCACTAAAAAACACTAACGGATCACTAAAGAATGACACTAAATTTGATCCGATCCTAAACACTATGGGGGCTGACCTTGAATATAAAATCTTGAGTTTCTCGTAAACTATAAAAGCAATAACACAACTTTTTGAAGCATTAAAAAGCACTAACGAGGCACTAAAGAATGACACTAAATTTGACCCGATCCTTAACACTTTGGGGGCTGACCTTGAATTTAAAATCTTGAATATCTCGTAAACCAAAAAAACACTAACGAAACTTATTGAAGCACTAAAAAGCACTAAAGAATGACGCCAAATTTGACCCAATCCTAAACACTTTGAGGGCTGACCTTGAAATAAGAAAAAAATGAATATCTCGAAAACCAAAGAAGCACTAGCGAAGCTTTTTGAAGCACTAAAAAGCACCAACGAAGCACTAATCATCCTGAAATTTTCAAGGAAAAAAACATACTTTGAGGGCTAACTTCACGGACCTGTATCTTTGAGTTGCCTTTGTGTATTATTGCCTTGGTACCTAGACTCAATTCCATTACTGGGAGTTACTTTTAGTTCTTTTATGTGACGCCATTTTGTGATCCTGAGTTTCCACTTGGATAGTTGTTAATTATATTCTAATTTTCTTTGCAAAGGTCCTATCTCATTCATCTTTTGAGGCAACTAGATGATTTTAGCGATAAGGTTAATTTTTATGATTTTGTTGGTGTTTTATTGCATGTAAATGTTCCTTACCTTGAGTTATAAGAAGAAACCTTGAATGCGTTGATGTTTTACAAGGTTTCTTCGACTACGTAGAGGGCCCGTCCGCAGCAGTTGTTGGTGGTGGTGTTTGTGTAGGTTTATTGATGTTATCCGATGTTTTTGGCTACACACGCAGAATTGACCAGATTGATGTCTGAGGGAAATTGACCCAAGTGATGTAATATCTACTTGCACTGGTAAGCCTGATAAACCAGGATATAAGATCCGAGAAGTGGGAGGCTGATGAACAACCTTCGAAATCACAAAAGTAGAGGTTGTATAATGTTAACCTTCTTATATTTGAGACATTCTTATACTCATGGTGAAGAATGGAGCTGCAATAAGATTGGCGCATAATCCAGAATACTATCGTCAAACAAATGATAGCCGCACTAAACAGATTCTTTCAGAGGAGTTAATAGAAATTAAAAAGACATTATTACGATCTTTATGTCCTTCTAATGGGCGCAGACCTTCACTCGAGCTTAGAAGGAACTGGGAGTGAATACTCTCAAATCTAAAGAAAAAAAATAATTTTGAGAATTTAAAATTAGATATTGAATGAAATAAAGTCTGTCAATGCGTAGGCTAAAACGAGCTGTCGCGTCGCCGGCGCCGAGCGTATAAATTAGGCCCTAGCTCAAATGCCGCAGAGTAGGGTCCGGGTTGATTTATTTATGACGCCACTGGCTTTTAGACAGCACAAGCGAGAAATACCCCAAAGTTGAAATATGGAACTCGTTTTACCTTAAGCTTCGCGACAAAATAAATAAATACCAAAAATTCGTTATTTATTTCTATCAAGAAAATCGATCAATAAAACAACAAAAACAAGTTAGAAAATTAGATCAGGTAAACAGGGCCTTTATCAGTATTAATAATGGAAAAGTAATTACCCAAAAATTAATCAAAAAAAATCAAAGTCGGAATAAAGCAATTACCCAAATTAACCAAAAACTAGAGTCGATGAGAACAAATACTCAGAAATTAATCAAGTAAACGATAAACAAATCCTCGAATATTAATCAAAAGTAAGTCAAGAACGATTCAATTATTGAGCGTTAATGGTAAAAAACAGATACTTACTGAAGCGACCTGTCCCGTTGATGATTCGCTTAAGTTCTAATTAAATAAAACAGGTGAATTAACAAACAAGCTGTTCAGGAGAGAAAAAAATAAATAAATTGAAGAAAATTTCAGTAAGTCAATTCTTATGGTTACACTATATTCTTAAACGAAAAAAGGTAGGCTTTACTCGGTGAAATAATTTACACGCATAATCTAAACAAATTCCGAAATATTCAAATGTAATTAATGACGATCGCTTAAAGCATTAATAAAAAGAAGGTCAGTAAAATATGTTAAAAGCCAGTGATACTGCAAATAACTTCTCGTTATAGGTAAGTTCAATTAGCTCGAGTAATCACCTAATTAAAGACTAATTCACGGCGTTCAAATCATGATCCGTCACATATGCCGTATATCTAATTAACTATGGTTATTCAGTTCAGTTAAGTTTCGTTGATAACTGCCGCAAAAAATATATATAAATAAACTAGTTAGACCTGGCGTTATTATAGCACCAATTAATTACAGACCTTAACATATGGCAATTTGCTCCACGGTCAAGTTATCGGTAGGACACAGATAATAAACAACCTGTTCGAGTAAAGAAAATATCAAAGGCTGCAATAAAAAAAAACAATTAAAAATAACGCAAAGTCTACTAGGCTGTACCAAAACTAGTAGCTATCTGATATAACGTAAACCAGAAAACGTGAAAATTGAGAATTGCGTCAATCAATTAAAAGTAAAAAAAGAAATTAAATTTTATCCAAAATCTGATTTATTCTAGATCAACGGATCTATCTGAATTTTAGAATTTAATTGAATAAAATCAAGCATTTTAGGCTCGTCAAAATTGCCCAATAATTCAAAGTTGGTTTAAAAAGAAAATTTTTATGACTAAATGTTACCTTAATTAAGGAGAAAAAGGTTAAAAGTAAATTTTTGTTGGAAAACAAAGCGAAAAAAATATCAAAATAATAATAATTAGAGATCGTAGGTTATATGGCTGCTAAATATATGAAAGAAAGAAAATAAAATAGAAATTGATCACTTGGCCGACGAGTAACTCCTCAGGCAGCTTCCAGGAACGAACTGCTCACAGAAGAAATAAGACTTCCTTGACAGGCGAAGGATACTTCAATTAATAGAATTCTTAATTATTTAGAAACAATTTAAATTAAATTCGTGCGACCCATCAACCAAAGCCAAAACAGTATTCTATGGAGCCGGAAACAGGGCATTTTACCATCGACTTAATCTTCACGCGCTAAATTCGAATCGTTTCGCAGCGCGGATTTATTTAAATTTCTCGATCGAGAAAACGACGAAGCCAGGTCAGGCGGAATATCTACGAGGGTTTTCCCGTTATTACCCACGAATGCGTTCGGAACCATATGAAAGGTGACGAATTCTAAGGTGATTTACGCATCGATATACGCTAGACGAAACGGCCTATTTAAGCACCTGCAACTACTTCGAAGATCTATGGGTTTAATCATATTTATAATGTAGGTAGATGGCATATCTTGAAAAAATTGTCATAAGACGCAAGCAGAAGTTTAGCTATTTTCAAGAGTGACATTTTCGGCGATTGGGGGTATAAAATTTTATACATACAGCTTGAGACAGGCCTATATCTAGCTTTAGACAGGTCTGTATACAATGCGGTAGTCCAAGTCGGCATTACCGGCCATCTATACCTACTGGGACGCTTAGTTAAATTGCTCCCAGCCCCAACCGTTTAAAGCTGAATTTAATATTTTGAAATATATTGATGGTGCTAATTAATATCATATAACCTACTCTGGATAACTTGTAAAATACCAGTTTCAATAATCTTATTTAAATTAGCGGAAGCCCAAGTTAATGAAATTATACCATATTTATATCAACTAAGGGAATGAATAAATAAAGGGTTGAGTACGATACCAATTGCTTTACTTTGTGATTGTTTATCATTTAAATGAACCGTGTCAAAGAAATATTAAGGATCTTTCTCATTGACATTTAATTTTAACACAACCTAAAAACGATAAAGATATACATTAATCCCGTGAACCCTATCGCAAAAATTACCACCAATCACGCCATATATCACGCCCCGCCCACTCGCACCGCCCATGCTTTGGCACAGCTGCTGACGTCATCGTCCGGGCCCGTATCGCTCCGAAGGGAAGCGAGTAAGGCCGAAGGTACCGTTCTTGCACCGATTTTTGTTATGGTTTTTTGGTTTTTCCTTTAGAGACCGAATCGATGTTTTGATGTTTATCGGTGGAACATGCATAGGGCGTCGAAAAATGACGCACCCGATTTACGCTTTAATATATCATTATCTTAGAGAAACAAACATCAAAACATTGATGATTTCTCTGAATTACTTCTTCTCACTTCTCACTCGTAGAATGTTGCATGTTTTAAGCATGCTTCAGCACGTTGGGCATGGTTTTTGTGGCATGCTTTGCGATAATCCAGGGTATATGTTCTACATTATTGTTCTCAGTTTGGCTAAGTAAATGTTAATAACAAATGCTGTTAAATATGTTAGACGTATAGATATAAATAATTTGAAATTTTAACATTGAAGATTTTTTATTCGAGCGGTAGTTGAGCCCAATACGTCTACGTTTAGAAATGTATACATTTTGTTTCACAAAGTTAGTTAAAGTAGGTGTTAGAAAATATATAATAATAAATTACATGAATAAGTATTCGGGACGATGTATTAGATGTGATATTCAGATGAGTCTCCGTCATGTGGAGAGCAAATAACCATAGAAACAATTTTTGTCATTCCTTTGTTGTGAGCCCATCGTTAGGCGCCAAAATTTTGCTCACCACATGACGTAGCTACATTTGAATATCATAATATCTTGAATGTATTGTATCATGAGGTGAATAAAGATGAATATTTTGTCCTGACTACTTCTCAATATGTATTTTATGATACTTGAAGCCCTATCTAGCCTTCAAACAGAATATGTACGATTTGAAATGTAGGCAAATTAAAAAACTCCACAGCCAATTCAAAAAAAAATCTTATAATTATGTAATAATTGGATTTAACTAAAGTACTTTACACGTAAATAAACTAGAGGGCACCACACTCGAGAGCACCTAAATCACTTGAAATGTGTGTTATAAATTCACCAGTATCAAAAAGCTTTTGCTGCCAATTCACCTTGGCTATATCTATCCCTACGTAGTTACATAATTTAATATTTCATTATTGTAGTAGTGAGAAAAATTGATGATAAGTTACAAAATGATATCATATACCTCATTCCACCATATATAAAAAACTTTTCATTAAGTTCGTTTCAAAATTAGAAAAGTAATAAAGCATCCGAAAAGCCGAGAAAAGTCTAATTACAAACTTGTTTCGGTTGTAAAGTAGGCGTAGCATTTGCTTCTGGGTAAATGATTTAAGAAAAAACATATCTTCTGGTAAGAAGTGAAAGTTTGTTCGTGAAGATGGCTAACGTCTCCAATTTTGGTGACATGAAATTGCCAGAAGCATTAGTGCAACCAACTAATATCGTATTGTCCCCTCTTTCTCCACTCGACAATCCCTCTATTTACTTATTAACTTATAGTGCATCCTGAAAGAAATCTAGAGTAGAATAAAATAGGTCTACGTAATCAGCCACTTCTTCATCCGCTGTTTAAATATTTTGGAAGATACTGAGTTTTTAATATCAAGGAGAAGGTGGTAACGCTTTTTCTTTTCTTCTAATTGGCGCAAAACCTTCACCTCAGCTTAGAAGAGACCGAGGGTGAATAATATCAAATAAAAAAAAATTGAAATTGAGTGAATTTACAAGTATAGAT
This sequence comes from Pissodes strobi, assembly GCA_016904865.1. Taxonomy (NCBI): domain Eukaryota; kingdom Metazoa; phylum Arthropoda; class Insecta; order Coleoptera; family Curculionidae; genus Pissodes; species Pissodes strobi. The sequence continues at coordinate 32,448 of MU191753.1, forward strand.
GCGTAAGCTAGAACGAGTTGTCGTCAAAGCGTACAAATAGGCCCTAGGACTAATGCCGGAGAGTAGGGGTGGGTTAATTTATAAGGCGCCACAAACTTGCAAGAAATACCCCAAAGTTGAAATATGGAACTCGTTTTAGCCTAAGCTTCGCAACCACCAAAAGAAAATTATTTAAATAAATTCAAAATTAAGTTGATTTGAATGCCAGAATTTAATCAGTAACAACAATTGAAAAATAAAATAAACCACCAAGTATGAATTTAATTCTGAAAGACAGTGTTAAAAATGGGAAAGTAAGACTGTAGCAGTTATGGTAAGTCAATTGAGCCAAAATGTTTCAAACATAGAGCGCAAATAAACTATATCAACTGTACTTACTGTCTCTATTTTCTTTTCTCTTCCCTTCCGGAGCACAGGTAGGTAATCGAATAATTAAATAACACAGGTAAATTCAGTAAATAGAAAGTTGGTTTATTACTTAATAAATCCAGTAGAAAAAAAATGAAGCGATGATCTTTCCAGTTAAATGTACAAAAGAATGTACTACAATTATGTTCAGTACTGTATACCGCTTTCGCTTAATAATACGACTAGTATTGACTATTATTCTAAAAGTCAGAAATTTTACTCAGTTACTTGATGGATAAGGAAAAAGAATCATAATTATTAGTCTACCGGTATCCGGAACAAGTCACAATCCAGAGACCAGAGGGAAAGTTTGACCAATTAGGCGTGGCCAAGGGACTGAGCTGAGAAGGCTCGTAGATAAAACCCTGTAGAACGTCAAAATATTCAAGGTTCTGCATGTAACTCATGACCAATGAACATTTAAACTCAGAACAATTAGAATAAAATATCAAGGGAAAATCAGATAATAAAAAAAATTACCTGTAAAGGCTTGCTATTTGACTAAATCGTTGGAACGCTCAGCTACCTCGTGGATGGACGAGAAGGCCTCTGTAAAGAAATTAAGACGCAATTAAAATCCACTCACGGCGTCCCAAAATGGCGGCATTCGTAGAAGAGAGACAAAAAAAGCAAGATCACTCACCTAACTAAAGCAGCATTAAATCCCGTTACGCAGAGAGTTCCAGGCACTAACAAACAACTAACCAA
>JAEQML010056666.1:0-33562 GCA_016904865.1 Pissodes strobi
TTGTCTCTGGTAGAGAGTAAGTATCAATCAAGATCGGACTCTTTTACCGATCTTGAGTATCAATAGCAATTACACAGGTAGAGATCTGTTGGAATGGAAAATTGTATTGTATGCCAATTATTGGTAAAAAATAGAAGTAGATATGTTTTTCTTGATCGGCAAATTGGTTGGTATATGTTAGTCGGTGATTCACACTGACACGGCAGTTTATAATATCGAATACTGCCTTTCTTGAATTTATCTTCAAATGTGTAAAAACTTGCATGTGACACTTGTGTCTAGCCGCAGCACGGCAACTAATGGGGTCAATGAAACATTGACTATTATTTCACTTGACGCATAGCCCTCCGCTCGCTTCGGGAGCGCATTCAGCGCAACCAACAAAACCTAGCCAAAACTAACCCAAGGCATGCCCAAAATGAAAAAAAACTTTTTACAAACATATCCTTAAAGAAAATAAATAGAAACACATACAGAATAGATCCCGGGCCGCCGTATCACTGGCACAGCATCTAACCACTGTGCCACCAGAGCACTTGAAAGCAATTCATTGCAACGCAACGACATGGGGCTCAATGGTTGCTTTGCTGTGGCTAGCCGTAAGTGCATGTGATTCCCAACGTTTGATGTTGATCAGTTTATGCTGTTCCTTCCCATACTTGTATTTTGTATTTGGCTTCTATCTGATTCCCATGTTCCTCATCGCGTTCATGGTCAATTCCTAAAAGAGCCTATTGACCAAATTCTCCAAAATCATGCATGAAAAAAATACTTGATTTTTGTCTTTAGTAATATAAAATCGTGAAAAAAATCGTGCATTTGTGTTACTAAAAGCGTGTATTTTGACCACCTTTTCGTGTAATTTCACCAATTCATATTGGCAACACTGTCAAGAGGCATACCCTCATACCCACGGCTTTATTGTTGTACTGTTGAATGCATATTTGAACTTTTATGCAGGAAAAAAAGCTAAAAATTAGAATAAATCAATATCATATTGCAGTCTAATTTGCCAAACATCCTCTTCGTCGAATAGACTTCTTGACCTATTTATTTTTCCGTCTAGTTGACAATGTTTATGTGAACCGTGTATCATTGGTTAAAATGTTTATGTATTATAAAGATTAAAGACAATGCGTCTATGAAACCTCGGTGATTCCCAGAACACTAAATGTTAATTTCCCTCGGTTTCCCGTTGGAATTTATTACAGATCACATCACTTTTTATTGGATTTAAAGAAGTATATTTTCGATATCATTCTATAATTACAAATCTGACGTAGAAGAATTCCTTTTTCAAAATTTGTGATAACTATTATAGCTTTGCTACACTCAAACGCTTCGTGTGAAAGAATTTTCACACAATTAAATTTAATTAAAATAGAGCGCATGAATTCCTTGATTAGAAAGACCATTAATGAGAATTTGCTAACTAAACAAAACATTTTTTTTTAATCTAATATTGAATATAAACCAAATAAAGCCATGATTAAGAAAACGATACAAAACTTAATATATATCAAAAATGAACCGCTTATGGTTATCAAGGAAGAAGATGGTGAGCCTCACGTCTCTGATTAACATTTCTATACAATTTTTTTTTGAAATTATTAACTAATAAAGAAACATAATAGCTTATAAAAAGAGGGCTGCAAGCTATTTTCAATTTTCTGCACGGGCACGGCTTTTATTGCGTTTAGTTTCTACTAAGGATATGCGATACTGTCAAAGTATCGATACTTGGGTATCGCGATTATCAAAGAATAATATGCTGCTCATTCCGGGCAGAGTCATAATGCTTTGTGATACGGCGGCACCGGTTCGATTCCTATTTTATGTTTTTATACATTTTTTCAAAGTTATGTTTGTTTCTTTTTTTTTTAAATTTGGGTTAGTTTTGTTTCGTTGCGCGGAGCGAGCGAACGGCCATGCGTGAAGTGAAAATGAAATGTAAAACAACTCTGAAGACAAGCGTCTAGAGTACAGGCGTAATTTTCGATACCACATGCGCAATGGCGAAACGAATAATATGTATTATTATGGCTTTGCTTGGCCCTCCGCTCGCTTCGCTGGCTACGGGGCTCAATCAACAAGAATTAACCAAGCGTTAACCAAAACTAACCCAAAATTAAGAAAAAACAAACATAACCTCAAAAAAAGGTAAACAAAACATCTGTCGCGAGCGACGGGAATCGAGCCCGCAGCCCAAGAATGACAGGCGAGCACTCTGCCTGTTATACCACCTAGGCGTTGTAGACGTTTTGTTAGAACGTAGAGACATGGATAATTCTGATATTTCGTTCCTGTTTCGCCATTGCGCATGTGGTATCGAAAATTACGCCTGTACTCTAGACGCTTGTACTCTGAAGCCCTGTGACCCGGTCCGGGAAACGTCTTGTATAATGAAACAAGAAAAATAAAGTAAATATAAATATCCATATTTCAAATACTGGTAAGTAAGTATCGATACTTCAAAATATCGGTCACTGATACTTCCAGAATTAAGAAACATTTATAAAATAAACATCTGGAAAGAGTTTGGCAAATTACGCATGTGCAGTGGGAACGCTATGTCTATACGGGCGAATTGGCTAAGGAATTGTAAAAATTAACCTTCAATTTAATTTCGCGTCTAAATTTAAATTCAATTTTTTACGCAATCTATTGCCAAGCTGCAGATGATCAGATCATTGTATTGACATTTGGTATTCTCATGAGTACCAACTTACCTGACATCGAGGTTAAAATTGCTAGTTGTGGTCAATCCACTCAATTAGAACCACAGACCAGACAGAGTTCAATGGTGACTGGTGGAATAACTATTTTTTTAAAATAGTAAATTTAAAACTTTTTCTCATAAATGTAGGAAAAATGCTAACCCCACTTGAATTGTCAGGAAAACCAAATCGTAATGGAATAAAATGTGCTCTCTATCTAGGCTAAGTATCGATACTTTCTCAGTGATTTGACATTCGATACTTGCAAATTATTGTAAGGTTGGTATCAAAAATTAAATATGGATACTGGTATATCATTAGTACCGGACATCCCTAGTTTCTACAGGTTGGGAGTTGGGAGGTTGGCAGCTCTGACAAGGTGATATGTGAATTACGTATTAAAATGTTTTTCCCCCTATAACCCTTATCTATGAATGTTTTATTTATTTATATATTTACTTAATGATCACAACATTTTGTGTTAATGGTTTAAGATTTATTGTATTTATTTATTTGTTAATTGCTGGGGCATATTAATTGATTTTCAGGTTTTCATTGCCATCATTTCGACTGCTATTCTGAAGTAATGCAGCAAATTTGTGGTAAATCTGAAGGTTTTTTTTGGTTCAGAAGGTCCAACCAAAATTTTTTTTGGCTTTAGTGCGCTATATAATCCGAGGAAAGGGATGTCGGGTGTCTAGTGTTTATAGTTCATTAGGCTTGCAGTTTATGAGCCTTGTTTACCACCAGTTATTTGCAATACTTCGATACATGTTGATTTTTTTTCCGGTCTTTAGTGATGATCTAGCAAATCTTTTCTAGATCATCAAAAATTCAATCAAAATTAAGTTGTCTTATTTTTTTTTTCAGTACTATCGATATAATAGCTCCCGAGCAAAGGAATGCTGGAATTCCACGTGGAAATGGAGTAAGTGTATTTAATATTGCTTTTAAAGTATATAATAATTGCATCTTTTATAAAATATATACTCTAGCGTTCCAAAAGAGCATTCAATTTTAAGTATAGGAGTGCTAGCATTAAATGGCTTAACTATTCTCCTAAACTAAGCTAACCCAAATTAACCCCAACAAATTATTCTCTTAAAACAAATAAATTTGAAACTGAAAAACTAACAATTTAAAAATTCAAAATTGATAAACAGCCATAACATCAGTGTATTTTTATACCATTTCTAGTCACGATCTGACCTGACCAGAATCGAGATTTGTTGTTCAGGATATGAGAGGATTCCACATACGTACATACATTGCCAACCAATTTGTGATAACGGCTGTGAAAACGGAAACTGTACTGCCCCCAACGTTTGCGTTTGCAAAAGAGGATACATCAAGGTTTGTAAAATGTCAGAGAGTTGCAAATAGTAGAGTTAGAATCAATACATTAAAAACATTTCAGGCTCAAATTATTGTCAATTATACAGGAAGCATTTTTTTTAGTTCCTATATAATAATGTAGGTATTGTACTTCGTCACATTAATCATTAATAGGACACTAATAATGATCTTATTTTCTAGAGTGCTGAAGATCAACACAAATGCATACCAACTTGTCCAGTGGGTTGCGTAAATGGTATTTGCACCAACAGAGGGACCTGCGACTGCAACTACGGCCACACCCTCAGTGCTGATGGAAAGTACTGCACACCTGTTTGTACTGGTGGTTGTGGTGCTGGAGGACGGTGTACCGGTCCTGAAACGTGTACCTGTAATCCTGGGTAAGAATAATTATTAACCTCATGTGTTTTGATTAGGTATTCTGCTCTAAATATACCATAAAATATAATGTTTTACATCATGTTTTTGCTTAAGTACTATATTTCTACTTCAATGCATACTCTAATATCCAGGAAAACAATTGTCAAACTTAATATATTAACGCTTGAGGGCCAGTTTTTTACGTGCCTGTTAGTATTACCAAGAGGATAATTTGCGTGATAATCATTGTTGTCACAATTGTTTCCATGGAAATTATCTTGTTGGTAAAGATAACAATCACATAAAAAACTGGGCCTCAGAATACCTCAAATGTTATTTTAATTGTGGGCAAGAGTAGGGACAAAAGTCTAAATTGCATAAAATATGCAGATAATGCCTAATTTAATTTTGATTAAACATTACAGTTTTGAAGTAAACAGAGACACCAACAAATGTGAATACCATTGTGAGGGAGGCTGTGGATATGGTACTTGTATTGGTCCAAATCAGTGTTCCTGCAAACCAGGATACATATTGAAAGATAAAAGTTGTGCTGCCGACTGTCCAAGAGGTAAGTTATTAATATTAATGTTCAGATTGTTGTAATAGTGTCACGACTTGTATTTTTTACTTGTGACGCCACGCCTTACTTAGCGTGGAGGAGAGAGGAGAGTAGCCCAGGTTTATGATCGCACTACGTCAAGTTGAGAAGAGATGATAAAGGAGACACATTGATAAAAACAATATCAAGTTTATTTACAAACAAACTTAACAACGGTTAGACTGTATATTAATAAAGGCGTGTTTAAGTTTATGGATGAATTAAGAGTTTACACTATACCCAATTAAAATTAAATGCATGTCTTCTCGAGGGAGGCTTAGTTCAGTTTTTCTAGGCCCTTGGTCACTGTTTTATTAATAAAATTTATGTGAGCGGGGTTGTCTTTTATTTATGTATTCGTTTTGATATTTATATGGTAAGTCTTTTAGAGTTTTCTAATTTAACTTTGTCACAGATTTCTAAGGCACTTGCACTACTTTTAAAAATCCCCAAATATCCCTTTACTGATGGAAATTTTGATACTTCACTCGTAGATTCGACTCTCACTACTTTTTAGAATCCCCCGGGTGCCATATACTTGTGCATACGTCCATCCAGGTTAGATATAAGGACCTGATCACCCTGGACCTATGTCCAGGTGTTCACAGATATGGGGGTTGGGGGATAGAACTAAATTGAGCGCCGGAGTTGAGAGACTCGTAAGCCTGATGAATTTGGCGTTTGCCTGCGTATTTATATGTTACAAAATGCTGATGGCTGCAATCTACATCATTAAGGATTAAAATCGCTCCCGTCGACCGCTCTAGTTTATAATTAACTGTGAATGTTTTTATAACATTTGTCAAGTTCAAGTTCAGACTTAGGACAGGGTGATATTTAATTAGTAGGTTTATGCTTTTTAGTAGTTCACAATAGTTCTAAATCTATGTGTTCTGGGGCACAAGCACCAACATAGCTGATGCCTGTGGGTGCACTGCACCGCGTGACGCCATAAAAATTCCTATTTTAGCAAAAAATGTGTGTAGTATTGTGTATTTGTATTTTTCAAGCAAATATTTTTTTTTTGATTTTAAATCATCGGTTTTTTAAATTTCTTGCAAATGACAACACAAGTTCATTATTCTCGGATATAATGTTGCAGTTTTGCATGTTCTCCAATTCTTGAATAAAATTGCCCAAGACACTGTTTTACTAATATAATAAATAAAAGTGCTCAAGATGCTATAATGTTCTAATATAATATACTAAAGAATTTAATATTTCATATTTTTTACCGAACATACCTTTGCTGTATGGCACAGTATAACATAACCTATGATTTAAAAATAAATTGAAAGTGTTCGATAGCTTCATGCCGAGCTCCACACATCATACAGTTTAGATCTTAGAACATTAATGAAATAAAATCAAAAACAATATTTTTCTAGGTTGCAGGAATGGCATTTGTTCAGCTCCAAACACCTGCACTTGCAAATCAGGCTGGGCTCTGGATAGAAGTGGGACTCAGTGTGAGCCTCATTGTTCCAGCACATGTTTGAATGCCGATTGCGTTGCTCCTGACACGTGCGCGTGTAAAAAAGGTTATACCGAAGCCCCTGGATCGAACGGACAAAAATGTGTTGCATTCTGTCAAGGTGGGTATACCTATTATAGGCTTCAGCAGAAAGTTTGAGTTTGAAACCTACCTCTCTGAACGCTCACAAAAATATTTAAAAATGCATTACTAAATTATTCATTGGGCTTAAATCGTGCAATACAAATATTTATTCATATAATGACCTACCATAATAATTAAACAAAATTCTATTTGTTGCTTAGTTTATTTAATTATTTCAAATATGTTAATAATTGTGTTGTATTTTTAGATGGATGTGGAAATGGAGTTTGTTCAGCACCTAACTTTTGCATCTGCAATCCTGGTTTTATGAAAGAATCGAAAGGCAGCAATATATGTATCAGAAGAGTCAGACGATCAGTTCTATCAGATCTGCATTTAGAGTTGATTCCGGAAGAAGTACTCGAAGGCCATTAGTTTTGTATCTAATTGCTAAGAAATAATAAATGACAAATATATTACACTTATTATTAAGTGAAAATATCATTCATTCATTAACCAAGTCGCATTTTCATTACCAAAACTGTTTTCAATTGCGAGTCCTAAAGAAAATATGTTTAAATTTTAAATTGTATTTCTTTTTGTGCCTATTTTAACTAATTAATAACGGAAATGTTTATATTGATGAATGAATATTGTTAATTGTTTTTTAATATGCTAGAATTACTTAATAAAAATCAACCTGGTTTTATTTATACTAATTGTTAACTGTATATAAGCATCGAAATTGGAGCATCTATACAATTATGGCAAGCCATTCTACGTGTTATTTGACTTGTAAGTAAATTATTCCTTCACAATTTTTCCTATTTTTATGTTTTGCCCCAAATTAATTTTATTATAAATTCATAATTTATTCTTGACAGTGTCATTGAACCAAACAAAAACAAACAGGAAATATCAACAATTCCATCTTACAGCTCTGTTATGACTATGAACAATAATAACTGGGAAACACAGAGGAGGGGATTTAAATATAATCCACGGACAGACTCGGGACATCCTGACGAAAAACCACCATCACAGAGTGAAACTAAAAGGACAATTAATAAAACAAATAGACCAGCACCAATCAGAGGTACAAGTGAAGAGATAGTCTTGAAGACTGCCCCAGAGATGGCTTTTCTGTTTCTCTCAGGATTTGCCCCAGACGTGAGGGAGAAAGAAATACTCGACTTCCTCGGAAATCATAATTTGGAACAATACTGTCGTTGCGAAAAGATTAAAACAAAGACGGACAATAAATACCGTGCATCATTTAAACTATCCATTTTTCGTAGTGAAAGAGAAAAATACTTTTGTTCATCTTTGTGGCCTATAGGTATACTCTTAGACTACTTTGCTATATAGTCTAAAGGTATACTTTGTAAACTATTTTCTCAATATTCAGCGCCAATGATAAATTGCAACAAAATTAACAAAGAAAAACCTGAAAAACATATTGAACACTCGGTTGAACAGAGACTCAGGGTTCTTCACGTCAATGTCAGGTCTCTTAGACATAAAATCAATGAAATGGAAGCTTTCCTCTTTGATAAAAATTTTGATATCTTGTGTGTCTCGGAGCACTGGTTGAATGAGGGGGAAGTGAATTATGTGTGTCTTAATGGCTTTAAAGTGGCTGCCTACTCAACCAGGAAACAACACACTGGTGGAGCTACTATGATTTTCGTCAGGGGGTGTTTAGCGACAGGCGCAACAGTTGTGAACTTTCCTATTAATGTTGCCAAATGTATTGAGTATTGTTCTGTATTTGTACCCATATATAATATTTATGTTTCAGCTTTTTAACGCTCACCCTCTGGCGCGGCGGTCTTGACTCCTTCTTATTAGCACTATTAGCAGTAGGAATATATTATATTGTCAGGATTTAGGTCTAACGCAAACCTAATAATTGCAGGGGATTTTAACATAAATATCAACACAGCTCAATATGAAACAATTAGGTTCTGTGACATCATGGTGAGCTTTGGTCTTGAACAGACAATTTTCCAACCAACAGGATTAGAGTCATGATAATGTCTTCTTGAGCTCAGGTATGGATCTCTGTTCTGCAAGTGTAGTTGAAATGAATGTGTCGGACCGTAAGGGTCAGTTGGTAGAGAGTAGAACTTTAGCACTTGGGTTCAATTCTATCCAATTACCAAAAATATGCAGACCCATAACCAGAGCTGTTTAAGATCATTTAAAAAATGATTTAAATCAAAGATCAAAGATACTTTTCATTTGGACAAACGATTTAAATTAAAGATCATTTTGTATATAAAGAAAGATTTAAATAATAAATCTTTTTTATATTCAAATCTTTTTTACATTTTAAATCATTTTAGGAAATATTTAAATCTTTTCAAAAGATTTAAATATTTTTTAAAATCTAAATCTTTTGAAAAGATTTAAATACATCCTAAAATGATCTAAAATGTGAAAAATATTGAAATCATTTGGTTGGTTATGTACAACGAATTGGCGTCGTTGGTTATATACCATTAAAAACCCCTTAGAGCGTAATCAAAATGTTATTTATATAAATTAAGTGAAAAAAAAGCAAAAGTGTGACGTCACCCAATCTAAATTTTAAAAAACAATACAATCTTAAATAGGTACGTCAAAATAACATACAAAAACCAAATTAAAATGTTATTTAAACCTTTTTTTTTAATGGAATTTTTGACGCATTGTCGAATGTTTAAAAGCTGTTAGCATTCACATAATTGGTAACTTTGCACTTTTTATTATGTTAGCCGATTATATTAATTAAAATGAAAACACTAACAACATCAAACATACAAAATTAGCTCATTATGTGCATGCTAGCAGCTTTTAAATATTTGACAATGTGTCAAAAATTCCTTTAAAAAACAAGCTTTATTTTTTTGACAATTACTTTTTGATAAAATCAACTTGAAATTTGACAAAATCCTATTATTTTAATTATCTTTTTTTTTATAATTTTGAATTGAATTTTTCCTAGAAACATTTTTCTGGCGGAAAAATCTATTTTACTTTTTAGCTAGGTTTTTTATGGTATTTTGTTTGCTTTTTACAGAGTGATTACTTCGTAAGGGGTTCGGGGCCGTAGCCAGAAAGAAAATTTAGGGTAGGCAAAATAAACTTTTGGACAGGCTCACACATCACACAACACGCTAGATTAAGGATTGAAAACCGTAGCAATCATAATATGACGTCATAATTTTCTCTTTGGCGCACGCCAAAACGTGCCCACAGTTCACACTTAGGCAAGATTTTATTTCATTAGGTATATTATTATAAATTTGGCTGCTTAATATTTTACAAGAAAAATTAGGAAACACTAACAATTTTAAATAATTTTGTTATTAGGAAAAAACTAACATAATTTTCAAAATTAAGAGTATATTGTAAAATAAAAAAATCAACACTTAAATTATTGTTAATATTCTTATGGCAGATTTTGCAATAACCATCTGCTTTTTCAGGCGCTAGCCAGTTTTTATATTCTGAATCTTATTGCCATTCTGTCTTAAATTTTTGAGCATATTTTCTTTTTTGCCTTACTGTAGGTAAAATCTGATGGGTCATCAGCTAAATAAGATTCATCAGAACTAATAATTGAAAACATACATTTCGATATTTAATATGTTGATATTATGCATCAATTTACTCGTCTCATGGTCATATACATTCAAAATATTCAAAAACTACAGACAAGATAGGTCACACGACACAAATCGATGGACAAATATGATATAAAAGGTAATTGTATACGGAAATACTACGCAAACGAAAAAAACAAAAGCCACAATCGTAGCTGGTCGCTTCTGGGAATTCCCGAAATCCGAAATAAGCCGTCTGCATAGAGATGAGGAACTGAATCGTGTTCATAGTCTTATCGATTGTCCAATGATTATTTTTTACTTTACTTTTAGTATTTGCATAGATCAACTCATATTATTACTTTATTTTCGATTTTGCGGTGGAATTACGAGTCTCTGCGGTAGAACGGTAGCTACAGTGTGAAAACAGTAGATCTATCGTAGATCTGGCAGCACTGCTGGATAATAAAATATTCAACTGGGCAAATCTACTCCCACAAGACAACACGTGGCGCGTAGTTGCCATTACTTTCGATTTTTTCGAATGAACTTGGGCAGGCAAATAATTTGGCAGGGCAGGCTGCGCCTGCCCTGGCGTGCCCCTGGCTACGCAGGACTTTCATCGAAATTATCGGGAATATATATTTTTAAGAAATCAATAATACAAAAGTTTCCCATATAGCCAATATATATTTAAAAAAGAAAATTAAGTAACACGCATTAAAAAATTTTCATTACAAAATACAAAATAAACATAGAACTAAAACACTTAGGATGTATTTATTGCTGTATTTTATTATAGTTAAACTCTTTTTAATGATTTAAATATTTTTAATGATTTAAATCTAAATCTGTTTAAGGATTTAAATTTTTTGAAGATTTAAATCTTTTTACTGATTTAAATCCTTTTAGAAAGATTTAAATACTATTTTTAAATCAAAAATCAAAGATACTTTTCAGAAAGATTTAAATCATAAGTTAAAAATCACTTTCCGAAAAAATATTTAAAGTCAAAGTATTTAAATCAAAAAATGTATTTAAATCACGAAAATGATTTAAATCTCACTGATGGTGACAGCTCTGCTCATAACACAAAGAGGACTACTCTTTGTTTTTTTGGGAATGGGGAATGCTTTTCTTGAGGCTTTCCCGGAGAAGTCGTACACTGTTAGGACGGATGGTTCGGGTGCGATCAGTTGATTTGTTGACGATCTTAGAGATATGAGGGAGCACTTCAATTTTCTGGGAGAGTTGCGGGACCAATATGGTTTTGCTGGAATTGCACAGGAGTACAAAGCCTATAAAGAATTTAAAGAGGCCATTAAAAAGTCAAAAATAAGTGCAAAGGACAACTTAATCCGCTCGTCAATAAATCCACAAAAAACCATGTGGAAAATAATAAATAGTCAAAGAGCCAAAAATAAAGAGTCTCCCAAAACTAATATCACTCCCAATGATTTCAATGTCTATATCTCCAGCATCGCTGGTGAAATTGTAAGAAATATTCCCCATTCGGGTCACGACCTGCTTGATTAGGTACCTCAAAGATTTTGCAATGTCTGCCAATTCTTTCTACTTTGGTCACAGTATATGCTGTGCTTTGGTGAGGTAACGTTCAATGAAATAAGGGATATTATTAATACCCTAAAGAACAAGGAGAGTCCTGACATATATGGTTTAAATATAAAAATAATTAAATCAAGAAAAAAAATTATAATAATACCTTTAACAAAATTGGTTAACCGATGTTTATAGCAAAATGTATTTCAGGATGTGCTCAAAGCGGCTATTGTTACACCAATATTCAAAAAAGAAGATTCCTCACTACCAGAAAGTTATAGGCCAATATCCCTTTTACCAATCATCTCTAAAATTGTCGAAAAATGCATGGCATTATTTTGAATCGAATTCTGTCTTTTCTCGGTATCAATTTGGCTTTAGGAAACATAATAATACAGTTCTGGGAATTATCAATCTTGTCTCAGATATAATAGAAGCCTTTCACAGTAGGGAGTATGGCTCGGTCTTGTTCTGTGATCTCAGCAAGGCTTTCGACTGCGTCGACCATAATATGCTTTTGAAAAAAGTCAGCTGCTACAACTTTAGCACTGACAGCATAAGACTCACCGAGTCTTACCTTCGATGCCGGTACCAGACGGTCCGTTTGGCTGGTGTGGCATCGGCAAAGGGGTGCCTCAGGGATCTATTCTGGGTCCCATTCTCTTTTTGGTATACATAAATGACCTTCCCTGTAGTGAAACTGTAGCAGGTTATAGGGTACGACCTCCGGTTTTGGCCACTTTAAGCGATATCTTGCATTGAATTTATTATTTCAACTGTGTTGTCTGGGTGTATTTGATATATTTCTAAATGAGCAAGATAGCTATATTATATTCAAATCGACTGGTTCAAGTTAGAAAGAGATAACAAATAAAAACATTATTAGTCACAGAATAATATGCGCGAACGACACGTTCCGCCGGTTTCGGCCACTGATTATGGAGTTATGGCCATCTCTGGATCCGGTTTTGGCCATATATTTCTTTGACCATTTTTATTAGGTAATATAGGTACAAAGGAAAAACTCATTTTGCAATAGATGTCTAAATAAAGTTTCAGATGTATATAAACACTTTAATTATATAAAAAAAACATCATATTTAAAAATAAAAAAAATATATAGGTACAAGAATGTTTTTTCAGCCTATATTGCTAGGTTACCAAATAAAAAACCTCCACTTGGATTGGTATAAAAAGCAGACTCGTCCATATTCCAGCATCTTGAAGGATATCTTTCAATACTTCGGCATCATCGCCAAGACGGTCCAAAGTTCGCCTGAATCATGATCTTAATTTTTCTTCAGACACACACGCTCTTGCTTTGCTGATATATTCGGACTGCTTGTAGGAAAGTTCAGGGTGCCGCTTCATAAAGTTTGAGTACCAAGCTTTTCCAGGCAATTTATCAACGTACGGACCTTTTTCACCAAGCTGGGTGTAGATTTCTGCAGATAACTTCTGAACAGAGAAGAGTAACGCATCTTTGTTGACTGGGAAACCAGCACGAGCGCACTCCTTTAGCCATATACATAGCTTTTCTTCCAAATCTTTACCCAGTAAACATTCAGGACCCGGTTTAGCAATAATTGTCTCTGGTGCGCGACCTACAATTTTATGTCTTAACGTAGTCCTTGGGACGTTAAATCTTTTGCTAGCTGTAGCGACTGGCATTCCATTTCTTATTGCTGATAGCGCACTTTTTGTCATCATAAGGCTTGTCCATTTTCTGAAAAAGAAAATAAATCTGATGCTTTCACTTCCATATTATAAAGAAAAAAGTTCTTTTACTACCACCGGTACTTTAAGTTACCAGCAAAATAAAACGAAGGTAAATCAAAAGAAATTGCAAGTTAGTTCGTCTTTACAAGTGGTAAATATTATTTGTCCAACATATCAAAATGCATAGAATGTAACAAATTTTCGTTGAAATTGTTGGGCGTAGGTAAGAGATAGGCCTGATTTTTTTTTGAATTGTTAAAAAACATATTTTTTAAGTGAGTTCTGTAACAATAAGAAGGGTATTGTAATTCAATCTAAAAAACAAAAAACAAAAAACTTTATTGAAAAGGAAAATAACGTCTGGGACTTGAGGAGAGTATCTTCTGCTGGTACCGTCATGTAGGTATACCTACCTTTGGTAGTGAAAAGGGTAAAAAAACCTACCTATATACAATATGGCCAATAGTGTTTTTCAGTCTTTAGTTTTGGCCAGGGCCATGGCCAAAACCAGATTCATCTTTATATAAGTAACTAGATTTGGCCACTTTTTAATTTCAATAAAACCGACACTTTAACCTAAATTTTATTCAAAAATTATTAAACTATACCATAACCTAGGCCATCTATTAGCAAATAAGAGTAGCATGCCAAATATAATGCGTAAAATCAATACTATAGATCTTAATACTTACCAGGTCTCATTAGCACATTTCTACTAAGAAAATCGATAATTTCTATAGAAACACAAGACACGCCACTTTGCAGTAGGATAGGCTTCTGGAGCAACCAGTGTTGCCACATGACTTTGATTTAGGGTAACAGATCGATTGCTAAAAAGTAATAGATTTCTGAAAATTGTAATAGATTGTTTTTTCCGTGGCTTGCTACAAATGCATAGGGGCAATCCGTAATTTTCGCCATAAAAAATGTCATATTTTGTAAATTTGTTAACATTTTCTTCGTCACGCCTTTTAGGCGTTCTTATTACGAATCTTAAAAAATATATGTAAAAATGGTACTTGAAGAAATTAAAGTGTGTTACTATTTTTACCTGTCCATGATGAATAATCAATCAATGCAAAGATTAAAGATTCAAAACTAATAACCGCTTCCCGCACTAGAAATCTAGAAAATTAACTTCGAGCACTCCCAAGTAGATCGGACAGGGGAAGTCCATAAAGTGCCGACAATCGACAATGTGATGCCGACAAACGAAATATGCGAAGTTCGAGTTGGCATCTCGCTATCTCCTTCTTTACTTATGATTCAGTACGGGAGGGCAATATGGCAAACAGCAACACAAAGGCCAGTTTGCCGGTAAACGGAACATGAGTAATTTAACAATTATTTTGACATCGACTAGGTTTACATAGTAGTGGCAGGAAAGTGTTTGTGGTTGCGTTTATAAAAGTATCTTTAAAATAGGACATGTAGTTTTTGTAATTTGTGATAAATACACAGTTTTATGAAAACATTAGCAATGGTAATAGATTTGACCGCTAAGGTAATAGAGTAATAGATGCTTGGAAATAGTAATAGATCTATTACAATTGTAATAGAACGGCAACACTGGGAGCAACCTTCGAGTGTTAACATGCTTGCCAGTTAGGGGAGCTCTGGTTTAGGGGCGTTTTGTTACAATCATTGTTGCCACATTGTAGTAAAATAAGTGCTTAATTTTTAACAAAATAAATTGAAATGGCCAAAACCGAGGGGGTGGCCAAAATAGCAGCCTTCACCCTACTCTTTTTGCCGATGACACAACAGTCCTATACTCGGCTGCTACATTACGGGAATCACTTGCTCCATGGGGGCGCAAGAGAGAGCCAATAGATGGTTCTGCTCAAACAGGCTTTTGCTGAATGAAGATGAGACGAACCGAGTCGTGTTCACCATGAGAAAACTTTCAGGGTTTGAGAATCCCGCGGAATTACGTTTCTTGGGAGTAGTCCTTGACCCGAGGCTGCAATGGGGGAATCATATTGACGTCCTTTCGGGAAAACTCACTAAGGGCCTGTATGTGCTTCGCAGCTTAAGCCAATGTGTCTCAGCTGATGTATTACGAACGAACATCCTCTTTACCATTTTTCACTCCAATCTTTCGTATGCGATACTTGCGTGGGGGCATTCGGGTGGGGTATTAAGGGTATTTGGGTTGCAGAGGAGAGCTATGCGGATTGTGAGTGGAATGGGATATAGAGATGATTTAGGGACGCATATGTGTGTTTGCGGATGTTGACTGTGCCTTCTATATAAGTATATATTGGAGTGCCTACTGTATGTTAAGCAGAATTTGGATCTCTATCGGATCGGGTTCATGAGGACATACATTCCTATAGAACCCGTGCCAGACATAATTTGGTGCCTGCATGTTGGCGTTTGAGGTGTCAAGACGGTCCAGGATACTGGGCAATTAAGTTTTTTAACCCTTAACTGGTGACACTCAAATTACTAACCTAACTGGTGACGGGGAGTCTCGCAGACTCCGGTGCTACTAAAAGGCGTAACTACAAAACCACACAGTTTTTTTTGTTTAAAATCAAAGTATTAGCATTATCATAATGTATTTTTTATTCAAAGTACACGTACGTCCTAAATATAATATTCATTCTACAGTCAAGTAAATGGCATATAACAAAAATGAAGCTAAAAAAACGAGATTATAATTATTAACATCTAAATTTTAAAAAAATCAAAGATCATTTTTGAAAATATTAAAATATGTAAGGAAAAGCTAACAGCGTAAAACCAAATAAAAAGTTTTCATGTATAAAAAGAATTAAAGAAAACAACAAAGCATTTATTTTGGTTATACTGGTGTGTCTCTATTTCTGTCATCACAGCAACGAATGCAACATTTGCGGGAACACTGTAGACAAATTGGATTTTTACATTTGATACACAAATGACATGTCTTTCGTCGAATCTGAGAAGGACAAATATAGCAATATTTGCGAATTTCTAATCTAGTTTCCTCAGCTCCTACAGGTGTTTCTTCTATTTTCAGGATTCTGCCAATAACGCATTTTAGATCCCGTGAAATGTTTGTTTCCAATCTTCTGCGTAAATGACCCTCCATCTAACTCACTAGCCAATGGTTTTATGAAAATGAATCTTGATTGATCATTTTCCGGAACAGAACAATGTATGATATGCATTGACACTGAATATATCTACAATCTTGAAAAAGATTGCCATAGGCCATCTTCGAGTTCGACGACTGCATGAATATTTCGCCGTCTTTTCATCTAATGTATCTACTCCTATCCTTTAGTTAGATTATACCAAGCGATAATCTCAGGTTTGTTGATTTCTTCAACCGTTGATTTGCATCGGTGCATAGATGAGAGAAGCACAACGGCCTTATTTTTTTTCGGAGTATAAGATAATAGTGTAAGGTGTTTTGTGAAGCCATATAAACTTTCTCCTATTTTTCGATTTTTGTTTGGTAAAAACTGTAATGGAATTTCACGTTTTGCTTTTTTCAAGGTTCCCACAAAAGTTAACTTCTTGTCCAGCAAATGGTTATCTAATTCTACTGAAGAATACCAATTATCAGCTGATATATTTCGATTAGAATTATACAGCGGTTTGGAGAGCCTCAACACGGCTTGAGTTGGCTTACTTAATTTTTTTTCACTAGCCATCAGTCCCCTTTCCAGCATATATATAAGCATTATATAAATAGGAAGTTCGTGCATCGGTCAAGCATTGAATTTTCAAGCCGTAGTTACAAGGTTTATTGGGAATATACATCTTGAATGTGCATCATCCCCTAAAGCCAACTAGCATTTCATCCACACAAGCAGATGCTCCAACAATGTAAGCGTTTTGGTAGTTTTGTATGAATATTTGGAAAAAATCATTAATGGCTGCAGCTGGATGATCGAGCTTTCTTTGTTCTCTATCCTCTGGATTGTCAAATCTTAGAGCGACTAACAGCACTAAGAATCGTTTTTCAGAGAATACTGCTCTAAAGATCTCTCGCCCGGTACCGTCAGTGGCAAAAAGACTTCGGACATCTTCGTGGTTGCTTTTGAAAATCGAGGTATACAAAAGTGTTCCTAAAAATGCTTGCATTTCAATCAGATCGACGTCCGAAAGTTCGGGTTTATTGGGACGTTTATATTTCGCTCGCATACTGGCTAACTTTTTGTTGGTCCACTGGATACACATGTTGTACATTTTCGGTGAGAAAAGTTTGTGAAAAACACATGATGGTCTCTTGTTTTCAAGTGCTGGACGTACTATTGGAAGTCTGATTATATTGCTTGCAAGAGTGCGAACATTTCTTGCCGGTTCGATTTTAGACCACTTGAATCTGTTTTTCCCGTAATAATAATTAGCTTCATTTTCCGTATCCACCGAAAGGTCGTCACCAGATTCAGAAACAGACAAATTCTGTGTACGAGCCTCGCCCTCAATATGGTCTTGGTCTTCGCTGAATTCTATTTCACTTTCCGTGTCATGGTCACTTTCAATAGCGGTATCCTCTAACTCGTCGTCGCTAACATCACTATCTAACTGTCCGAACCAACGCAAACACGTTTCCTCGAAATCCGGATCAAAAACGTTGCGACTACCAGACATACTTGATACTTAATGTTATAACAATACTGGTGACACGGAGTCTGTGCGACTCCGACTTATAGTTTAGACTAACCTCGACAAACTCGTCACTTCAACTCGTAACGGCACACTAAGAGCTAGGAAAGGAAGGTACTATGAGCGATAGCGTTGCTCACGGTTTGTAGTGGGAGATATGGCGAACTAAGTGGGGCAAGGAGTCTAGGTGACTCCGCGTCACCAGTTAAGGGTTAATATTTTACCTGATAGTGTTAAGTCTCTTAGTTTTAAGCATTTTAAATCGAGGGTTAAGGAGTATTTGTTACACAGGGCTTTTTACTCTGTTGACAAATATTTTGGATCCAATTTTAACTTGGCTTTTGGCCCTTGAACGTGTTAATTTTGTATTCAAATTTGCGAATATTTATTTTCTTAATAACTATGTAAAATTTGTTTGTAACTCTAAAAAGTATTGTCTTTTTTATAATTGAACTTTGTGTAGTGGATAATCCCAATTTTTATTTTTTTTCTTCCTGACGTGTGTAAGCTATTGTATTGACATGAATAAAGTATTGAGTATTAAAATCATCTTAGACAAGCATATTTTTACCTATCACGATCATAAAACGCGCAAAAAAAATCACTTAATAAATACTACTCTAAAAGCTATAGTATTATAAAGAAAAACTTCTTCAAAGTAAATATTTAATAGGATTATAGCTTCCTTTTTTTCTTTGTAGGTATTCCTAAATTCAGAATTAGGTATGTACTTTAATGGGGTCTTACCTGACAATGCTATACCATTGTCTTTATGGCTATACCTATATTATACATGCAGTGACCCATGTTGGTGTGCGCATTATATACTCGCCCTTATTCTCAGTAGATAATTGAAATTAGTGTTTTAATTTGATGCTATTAACGTATAATTTAGCAAGTATCATAAACGAACTTATTTACCACAATTAAAAAGGGCACACTTAATACATAATATAATTTTGATTAAATCAAATTGTCTTACCTTTCCAGCAATACACATTTTATCTACGAACCACTGATATATTGAGATTTAATTGAATTTGAGCTTATTGTACTTCCCTGTGCCCTGTATAGGACATTTTAATCAATGTGTCATAAAAAAATTAAATAATAGCATGTAGGTAACGTAACAAAAATGCAACACTAAATTTTTGTATTTTATAATAATAAAAATAAAGTTGCATAAATGATTAAGCAATGCTGCTCGCATTTGATGCTATCCTAGGCCAAAGATCTGCACATTCTTTAGCGACTGGTCCAGTGATAGCTGATCCTTTCATTTCACCTTTGTTGTTGACAATAACTCCAGCATTGTCTTCGAAGTAAATAAACACGCCATCCTTCCTGCGAAAAGGTTTACGTTGCCTGATGACTACTGCAGGCATTACCTTTTTACGAAGTTCTGGTTTACCCTTCTTAACTGTGGCAACCAGCATATCGCCTGACCCTGCAGCAGGTAGACGATTCAATCGACTACCAATTCCTTGGACAGCAATTACATATAGATTTTTTGCTCCTGAAAAAAAAAGAGAACCATTTTCAATAAATTAAAAAGCAATATAACTACACAGAACAATCAACATTGTCTCAATAAATAAGTACGCATTTAAAACATATTAAAACTCCATAAGCATAATCCTCAAATTTCTATAGTTCATAAAAAGCTCGTGTACTAATATAATTGAGCAGTATAGGTAGAATATGCCCTAATAATGGAGGCTTTTTACAAATCATCTTCCTCTATTATTAAGAGAGCAATGACACAAAATATTGAGAGTGAATGTTATAGTGATAGTTATACTACATTAATTAATGGTAATCGGTTGGTTTATTATTATTTTACATTTGAAGTATATTTTAATTTTATCATCCTTAAGAGCTGTGACATTTGTCAATAATTGTATAATTAATCAGGAATTGAACCAAGTTGCCTGGGCCAAATTCAAATAAGCTAGTGACTACATTATATTTTGCAATGCAAAAATTTGTAACAGAACAAATTCAATTTGTGAGTGTAACATATTCCGAATGAAGCAGCATTTATAGAATAAATTTAAAATAAATAGTAAAAAACCAGTGCAATTCTATAGTGCTCAGCCAGCACCCACCATACACCTTCAGATCAAACAACACAATAACTATATAATTAAGTTAGTTTTGGTTGTCCACCTCAGTGTTCTTTTTTCAAATGGACATGGGCAAAATAACCAGTCAAACACTGTCACTTGAGATGGGGCTAGTTGATTACCATAACTTCGCAGCTAGTTTCAGAGATTCGATTTAAAAAGGACCTTCCCCTAAAATTAATAAATTTTGGACACTCACCGGTATTATCGGCACAATTAATTACAGCACCTACAGGCAAAGCCAGTGAAATCCTAAACTTCGCCCCAGCAGAACCACCACGACCTAAAAAAAATAAACACAATATCAAAACAGGGTAGGGATATCAATATACAATAAATTTGACAAAAAGATACATTAATATTAATACGAATGAAAGCACCAATATTCCATTGGAATAGAGAAAACTGTTTATTTTTTAGGAGATTACTGATATATTTTTAGATTTTTGCCAAACTTTTTATGAAAACATACCTCGCTTAGACATTTTGAGTCACGAAAGAACGATGCGAGCTGTCACTTGTCACTTTCCCGTTTGGTTGTCAGGTCAGTCAATGTCAGTTGTCACGTCACGATTCTTGACACATGTAGGGCCACATTAGAGCTGTTCGGTTACGAATGGAGGCAAGAACGTTAACGTTCTTGAGTTGGAGGCACTCACTCGACAGAATTCTGATCCGTGACCTAGTGAATACCCGAACGCCTCGGGAGCCGAAATGTAAACTGTAACAGATGATTTGGATTTTTCTTATTTTCATTTCATAGTTGATTTACTTCTTATTTTTTGCGGTCTTCTATTCTTGATGGACCGATGATTCAAACTGAAACTTTAGGTTATGGGAAGCATAAAATTTAGTAAACTGATGCACCGTAATTTAAGAGCAGTTTAAGCGTGACTGCTGTTTTTAAAAATAGATGTGCGCCTGCCCATGTCCGGAAAGTTAATACATCAACCCGGCTTACTGAATTGAATAAACTCAACTATCATCAAACACCAAATATTCAATATATATTTTTGATATGTTTTAATATTATATTATTTTATCAAATCATAAAAGTAAAAGATCTTATCAAAAAGTTAGACATCATACCTAATACGACATATTTATTTCAGAAACAACACTGTCAGTCCCATCAGTCAATTATTGTGTACTCTAGGATTTTATGTCAGTTCAGGCTACAAGATCAGTAGGAGGTTTTATAGGCATGGATCCTTCGACAGCATCAAGAATAGTGGCAGAAGTTCAAGAGCTATTTGTAAGAATATTTCTTTCTTTTGTCAAAATGCCAGTTGGACAGGGTATAATTAATATGCAAGAACTTTTTTATAATATGGATATTCCCTCGTATCCCTCCCTTTATCATCTTATGCAATTTTGTACTGTTCCATTCCGGAATATTATCTTCCTTATTAAACTTACATAGAAATTGAGACAGACATACCTCTAGAGAGATCCTCTTTAGCCTGGAGCAAGGTAATCCCCTAGATCATATATAGTGTATTATGATCTAGGGGGAATCCATAGCTAAACAAAGTAAGTCTCTTTGTTCGTCGATGCAAGCGGTAATATTAAGCATCACTTATCTTTTAAACACCCCTTGCTCTTGTTATTCTGGTGCCCCCTTTTCATGAAATGGTGGGCCTTGCTGCAAGGCAATCCGCAAGCAAAATTTGTCATCAGCCAGCTAGAGCCAGTCAACATAGAGATGTTGACTGCCTAAAGACCATATCGAAGCCACAGATTCTAGCGCCCTTTTGTTATCCTTCGTTTAAGAAAACGTTGGCGCACGACTAGTAATTCTAAGTTTTATCGATACGAGTAACATATCAAAAATTCAGTATCGATACTAAAATACTTGGTATAGGACAAAATATCCATACTTCATCAGTTGTACCGGACATCACTAGTCAAAGTATAATTTTAAGTGGACGTTTCCGAGACCCCGGTCACAGGGCTTAACAGTTCGGCGCGCATTACATTGTTGACACACCATATCTTTCTGGTCCAGTGAATTGCTTTCAAGTGGTTTCGTAGCTCAGTGGTTGTTTGTGATACGGCGGTCCGGGTTCGATTACCGTCGATGTTTTTTTTTTAATTTTTAGTCAAAGTTATGTTTGTATTTTCTTTTTAATTTGGGTTAGTTTTGATTGGTTGCGCCCTGGAGCAAGCGGAGGGGCAATGCGTGAAGTGAAAATGAAACGTAAAACAACTCTGAAGCCTTGTGGGTCGAGCAACGTCTTGTTAATTTTTATTCTCTGCTTTACTTTAACAGTTTTTTATTTTCTTGCAAACATTTTCTCCCCCACTTCCCACAATAATATATTTTGCTGGAAAAATTTGTTGGCTCCTGGCTCTTAAGATTAAGAATTTTTGTTGACTCATTAATGTGGTTGAAGCTAGCTAGGTAGGGTACTTTTAGACGATTTTTCCTAAACTCTTCTGCTACACCATCCTTATTCCCACGGGAAAGTGGGGGAAAAAATGTAGACAAAGAAACGAAAATTGGAACTTTGCACTACATGCACGGCTCAGCAAGAATTCTAGTGCGTCCACAATTTTTGTTGCAAAATAAAGTTGCAGTGAATGAGTGGGGAGATAAATTATACAAAAAAAAATCAAAAATTGCATTTAGAACTTCGTATGAATTATTAAGAGTTCATACGAGTCAGCAGATTAAAATGTACCATATCCACATACTACCTTGGTATGTGAGCATATCTTTCAACGGCACTGGAGGTCAGCAGATTTGTCTTACAAAATATAAAATAAAGGGAGGAGCTAGTTGGGAATATTCGAAAATTGCGTTTAAATTCAAGTTTCACCACATAAACGAGGTAGCAACATTTACTAGGCAGCAAATTAGAGAGTTCCATTGTTCTGTTATAACTTTTACTAATTTATAAATTATACGGTTTAAAAGGCGCTTGGCGATAGTAAACGTTTCTCGTACCACATCAGAAGGCTTCAGAGCAGAGAGCGCATTACATTGTTGACAAACACCATATCTTTAGGGTCTAGCGGATTGCGATATTTCAGTTCGTAGTGCACTTGTCAATGCATGCGATTTAAAGACCTGCAATTGGAAAATATATGGCCCTCCGCTCGCTTCGCTCGCTCCGGGGCTCAAGAAAAGGAAACTAACCAAGCGCTAACCCAAAAAAAAACCAAAAAATGTAGAAAAAAACTGTTTACTTAAAAAAAGAACCAAAACCGATGGGATTTAAACCCGGGTCGCCGAAGTGAAGGCCAAGCTTGCAGACCTCTAGACCATCTGCTGACTTAGTGTACGTGCACACACAAGGCGGAAGCGAGCGAGTCGTAACGATGCGATAATCGCGCGAGACACAAACTAATAGATCGCAATGCGTGAGTGCATACTTGAAGCGTGACCGAACGAGTCGTTGCGAGTCGAAGGCGTGCGATCCGCTGGAAGACAAATCAGTTTGTCTTGAAGCGTGGAGAGTTGCGTTTGGTTGAATGGAACCGTGTTTACTTGACGAATTTATAATGGATATCGAAAAATTAATTAATGAGATTTTCTTACGAACCCCTATATGGGATCAAACAAATTCCCAACACCATAATCGAGATGTAATTTCGAAATTGTGGCAAGAAATTGCAAATTCTTGTGGAGTAACAAGTAAGTAGTACATGTTTATTTAAGGTCTATTTACAATATACATATATTGGAATAGTACAGCTAATTTATTATTAAAATAAAGCATACATTTTTTTCTTATGACCCTGTTGAGCTTTATTTTTCCTACATGTTTCCTTAAATAAGATTTATTTACAATATTTTGTATTGAAATGGTACAGCTCCTTCATTATTGAAATAAAGCATAAAATTATCTCTTATTGCCCTAGCTTGTTCTGTTGAGCTGTTGTTTTTCCTATGACTCTTCACATTTGTATTTACATTGATATCTTCTGTGGGGACAACACCTTCTTTGTCAATTATTATATTATGCAGCACACAAATACAGTTGATAATTTTTTCTGCATTTTCTGGAGATGTTTCTATTGATTTCGTTAAAATACGCCACTTTCCTGCAAGGATGCCGAACGAACATTCGACCACTCGTCGTGCCCTCGAAAGTCTGTAATTGAAAATTGTCTTTTCTACATCCAGATTATTTCGGGGAAATGGTTTCAACAAATGTTTTAAAAGTGGATACGCTTCGTCGCCCAGTAATACGTATGGTAATTTTTTATTGGAGTTTGGTAAATTATGATCTGCTGGTATATTTAGGCTTCCAGCCACCAAGTGCTGATATAATGCACTTTCTCGAAATATCCCACCATCGGATTGTTTGCCAAAAGCACCAGTATCGATAAATATAAACCTACAATTAGAATCAGCTACAGCCTGTAATAAAATAGAGAAATACTTCTTATAATTGTAGTAGCTTGTTCCGGTATTTGCCGGACACTTGATTCTTATATGCTTCCCATCAATGCATCCAAAGCAATTGGGAAAATTCCATCTAGTATAGAAATTTCTTGATATCTCTATCAAATCTTGCTCCGAGGGTATTCCGAGATGAATTGGCTGCAGTTCTTTCCAAATTGCAACACACACTTCTTTAACAATACCTGCGACGGTGGAAAATCCCATCCTGAAAGAGTCGGCCAGAGCTCTGTATGATAATCCTGTGGCCAAAAACCTGAAAAAAAAAACAATATTTGTTTGCCTTCTAGAAGCTAGTCCAAACATAGAGAAAATAGAGCTGTCCTGTTGAAATGCATCATTTTTATTTTCCATTTTCCGGTAAAGTTTAGTTAGTTTAGGTATAAAATAACTTAAACGAATCTAAGTGACCCTAAACTAACCTAAACGAACTAATTAACTAACCAAGCTTCACCAGAAAATGTGAACCATTTTGCAGGAATTTCTAACATTTGAAATTCCTCGACAAAACAATTTATAAAAAATACAAAGCCTAAATAGAAGAAAATAAAACCTTTGTCCTTGTTTCCAGCTGATGTTGCTAAAACAAAATGGAAGAATTTGCGTGACAATTTTCGTGCTGAATGGAAGAAAATTGGTAAAGGAAAATCAGGGGATGCTGGTAGTAGCCCATCACATAACGAATCCAAATGGGTGTGGTTTAAACGTTTACTTTTCCTGAAAGATCAAATGGCTTCGAGGAAGATGAGCAGTAATCTTACGACACCTACAGCTGGGCCATCAAGCTCACAAATTGAAGACTCACAAGTGGAGGCGAACAATGACAATTTAGACGATGTTGAAAACGAAACCGAAGAAAATACGGACACAGAAGATCAATCATTACTCACCGCAGCGAGGCAAAATACACCATCAGTTCCAAAAAGCACTAATTATAACAAAAGGACGAGAAATGCGACAGACACTGAATTAATAAACATAGAAAAGAAAAAAATTCAGCTTATTGAATCTCATCTAGTACAATCCAAAAATACAGAAAAACCAAAGCCAGAAGATGACCTCTATCACTTTCTAATGAGCCTTCATAAGCCTCTGAGTGATCTTCCGATTGACAGGCAGATGTTTGTTCGGATCAAAATGCAGGAATTATTATACAATGAGATAATATACTCTAAGAACTATCAGCAAAATTTGTTGAATAGCCTAAACGGACGAAATTCTACGGCAGAAAATAACATGTTGACACCTAACCAAAATAATATTCAGGATGTCGATCCACCATCTGTATCTCCAATGTATTCGACCGCATCCAGTAGTAATGATGATTTGTGTTACAGAAGGTTAAATTAAATATCGATTAAAGCTTCCAGTCTCTTTTTGCTTACAAAAAATTGTATATTAAAAATAAACAGAAAAAGTATATTACACTCACCTCAAAGTTATTGCTAATTTTTCGGTAGGACTGACAGCATCCCGAAAATTTGTGTTTTGTTTTTTGATGCGTCCCTCCACTTTTTCCAGAATATAGTTGAACGTATCTTCGATCATTCGAAAGTATCTGTAGAACCTTTCGGGATCGTTCTGCAAACTTTTAAATAAATGACTAAATTCGCCGTATTGTTTTCTTGATTTGTTAATTTTGTGGGTCCAATATCTTCTTTTATTGGCAAAACGTCGTTTAAGTAAAGAATTTTCTAGTAATAGCAGTAATGCTGCGTCCATATTGCGACCACTCGCTGACCTGCTAAATAAACAACTGACAAAATTCGCCTTTAGTATGCACACAAGTATATAACGCTCCGTCTCGCCCCGCTATGCTCCGTACCCTCTCGCTCGCTTCCGCCTTGTGTGTGCACGTACACTTACAAACAAATTGTTGCATCGCGAAGACATGGCTCAATTTACGTAGCTAGCCAATCACGCGCCTCTCATTCACAAGTGCAATATGAACTGAAATCTCGCCAGCGGATTGCTGTCAGCTGGTTCATAGTTCAGTGGTTGGATGCTGAGTCTGCGGCTGTCTGCGATACGGCGGCCCGGGTTCGATTCCAGAGGCAAGACATGTTTTGATGTGTAAACACCTTACGCGGCGGCCTGAGGGTAAATCTCGGCAAATGGGACGGAATTGTAGGGACGGAATGTGTAAACCGATATGACATTATAACCCGTGCGCACTGAGGAGCAAGCTAATCCAAGACGGCCACGATTGCAGCGACTCAAATTTCGGTTCTAAAATGCTAGCCGCTAGGGCGGT
Organism: Pissodes strobi; assembly: GCA_016904865.1. Taxonomy (NCBI): domain Eukaryota; kingdom Metazoa; phylum Arthropoda; class Insecta; order Coleoptera; family Curculionidae; genus Pissodes; species Pissodes strobi. The sequence continues at coordinate 26,858 of JAEQML010056666.1, forward strand.
ATTAGATTTTCATTATATTATATACACAGTGTATTTGGATCCATAGCACAGCATATGTTTAATAGACGGTTGAATTTAAAATGAATTTTCGCTTCAAAATCCATGACAAATTCGTCCGAAGCCACGGCTATCGTCCTAAAAAAGTCCGGAAAATTCGGATTTTTATACAATTGTGTCAATTAAAATCGTTTTTAAACGGATTTTACACTATAAAAACCATATTTTAAATTAAACGAACTGTCACAGGTATTATTTAGATGCCCAGACGTTTAAAACAATATTGAGTCATAGCCCTCTTTTAAAATTTGCAAAATTTGGTTATTGAGTTTCCCTAATTCAAGCTGACTAGCTGGTAATGAATAAGCTGTGTCCATAGGTTGATGTTATTCCTGGTGGCATTAGATTTTACTGTCGAATTTGTGCAGTGAATTATTCCCACTCCGATTGAGGCTGCCAGTAAGTATTATTAAAGAATGCTAACTAATATTATAAATGTACTCGCAACCCAAACTAACCCAAACTAATCTTATAAATTCGAATGTGTTTGTTTGTTTCTTACGCTTTCACGCATAAACTACTCAACCGATCATAATGAAATTTTGTACAGATATTTTCAAGAGTATAGTAAAGAACATAGGACACTCTTAGTCTTTACCCGCGGCTTCGCGCGCGTTGATTTTTACGGTTAGTTTTAATCCCATTTTGTATTTCATTGAGGTTATATTTGTAAAAAGTTTTTGTTCGTTGCGCCCCTGTAGCCAGAGAAGCGAGCGGAGGGTTATGCGTGAAGTGTAATATTAGACATTCTAATGTAAATGTTACAAATGTAAACATTAAATAACGTACGTCAGGCGGTATCTGTGACGGGAATGTGTTTTGCAGGCTGTCCGTAACCGTTTGTGTAAAACGTGTTGTTTCTAACGCCAGATAGAGGCAACCGATTCCAAATAAGTGGTTGCCTATATTCAGAAGTCACTCGGCCTAAGGTGGCATTAGATTTTCATGTCGATGATGTAGATATAGGATATGTTTACACACCCCTGTTTCGAGTACTAGCAGACTCGCTCAATGTTTTTTTTTTATTTTTTAATATAATGTGTAAAAAGTTTCTTTCTTCATTTTGGGCATACCTTGGGTTTGTTTGGTCTGTTAGTGGCGTCCCCGTAGCGAGCGAAGCAAGCGGAGTACCATGCGTGAAGTGTAATACTAAGCATTTTGTCAACATTGTGATGCGCGCGCAACTCTGAAGTCCTCTGATGTGGTACGGGCAACGATAAGTCGTACAGATGGGAACAAATCAACTTGCCTGCTGCCTGTCACTGTCATATGTTTAAGATTTCTATTTGTTTATTTTCTTTTGCCAATTTACCACACATTTTTTGATTTTGACCGTGTTTGTGTATTCATGTATATCTACGTAACTAACATATGTCATGATTTCTCCCAAACCTTTGTGAGAGCTATATGTATCTCTCTGCTCGTTTCCTTTGTTTAAAGCTTATATGTATGTCGACCTCACAACAATTTGAATAGAGATTAAAATGTGATTATTTTTAACAACAATACTGACACTGTCTCCTTTAATTTCTGTTGATTTCGTGATGGTGCCAAAGACAGTCGAGCGATAAAGATAATCGGTAAGTTAAGTTTGAAGAAATTGTGTGATTTTTAAAAAAATGTCACTGAACCTGGCTTATTGAAAGAGTTGTAATTTTCTGTGTTTTGACTTCATATTTTTGACTGATTATTTATTGGATAAGTCAAATGTATGTCCTTATTGAAATACGTACCTGTACTTAGGTAGTAAGTAAATTTATATTACAAGCTCTACAATCACAGTGTGTAAATCGGAATAGAAACCACCTATTTACAAGTGAAAAAGTTCATAGCTATTTGTACAGACTAAGGCAAGGGAGCCAGCCACTGTCCCAAAAATGTGTGAAAATATTCCCAACTGAATATCTTGATCTAGTAAAATTACTAGTTTATTTTCTAGTTTTCTTATCTTTATTTATTGAATATTTTTCATTACCCCATGGTGAATGGTGATTTGAAAGGCAACTACAGTATAATAGTCCTCTTAATATATGAAACACAAGCCTTTTTAAACTTTAACAGTTTTTTACATATTCAGGTAACTCATTATATTTCTTCAGCCTCCTGTAGTATAAGGGTTTTTGTCTAAATTAGAACTAACTCTCCACAGATAAAAGTTATCTCTTGGTATTATATGTTACAGACTGCCTTACACTTAACATTTTAGTAGAATTTTACAACCTAATATAATATGTAAAGCTTTATTTTGTTTCTTCTGAAGTGTATCCAGTTGTGTAACATTCATTAAGAATAACAATGAAGGGCAATAATCGTTTTATATTTTGTCAACCTTGCCCATTTACTTAAAATACTTGACATACGTCCTAGTACATTAACCTTTCTTGTTATTTTGTTAGATATATATTTAAAATGGTCAGGAAATGACAAATTATCTATTATACACCCAAGGTATTTAAATTGAGACACTTTCTCAATGATCGTATGATTCATTTTCTCAACCATATTTGAATTAAGATCTAACATACTATTTTTACTTTTTATAATATTTTGTTTTTTTCAATATTAAGTTGTAGTGAGTTATTACTTACCTAACCATTCCAATAAATTATTTAGATCCTCTTCAGCATGTGTATTATTTCTTCTACCTTATCACCCATTAGGTATATAAATTATTGTGTCAGAAAGTAACTGTATTTTAAATTTTTTAATTATTTTCATAATGTCATTAATATGCAATATGAAAAGAGCAAGACCCAGCACAGTTTCTTGTGGCATACCTACCATATTCTGTTCATTCCATATACATACCTAGGTGATATATCTCCATATCTTGTTACTTGACTGCGGTCACATAAATAGTCAATAGGTACAACAGTCCTTGTCTTCCAATTATCTGGGAATATTCCATTTTCCAAACTATAATTAACTGCATTTAGAATTTTATTTCCAATTCTTTCAAATGCTGCCTTGAGTAAATTAACGGTAATGCTGTCTCTGCTACTTACTTTATTCCTCATTTTTGTTATAATTTTACACATCTCTATTTTACTTTGGACACTTATGATTTCCAATTGAGTTATACTTTATGCAATATCTTTAATACTATCTATGAAAAACATATTGAAATTTTCACATATTCCCTGCCCATAACCATCTTTCCCTTGGAGATTATTTCATTTTTAAAATCTCCACTCACCACTTTCAAATCTAGCAGATTTTTAAGCGATTTCCACATTTCTGAAGGATTGTCTTTTACTTGTTCTATTTTTTTCGTTATACTAATTGACCTTTGTGGCTCTCATGATTGTTACAACTTTATTTCTTTGCTGTATATTTTTCTGCCAATCTTCATTCGTTTTAGTTATTACTTGTTTTTTGTGCAATTGGTATCTCGCTTTAATTTCTTTATCATTTTCCTCATTTCACCATTTTTCCCTTCCCACTCTGGAGCCAACTTGTTTAGTACAGATAATAGATTTCCTACCAAAGAATTAGCCAAATCATTTACATCTGTATTTGAAGGCTATGTCATATCCATTAAATTAAGCTGAAATTTAGTTATGTTTATATGTTGGTAGTTTCAGAACGGCACATTAACTATGCCCATTTTTAAAAACAGCTTTGAAGGGTCAATAGTTACAGTCGACAAATGTCGTAAGTGGTCTACAAAATATTCGTGAACATCACAATAAGCTCTTACAACAAGCAACAAGCACCTTCTGAACTTCCCCTTAAATTTCTTTACATCATTCTAGCAGGCAAATCACTGAAAACGATTGAACCATGAACCTGGGAAGACCTGGGTAGAGTCAATGAAACTTTATATGTTTGCGTTGTATTGTACTTGGTTAAATTTTTAGCTTAAGTGTCCCTATATTTTCTGTATATCAAAGATACAGTTTTGAGGATAAATAGTGAGGGTAGCGTTGTTTGCATTCAGTAGAGGTTTACAGGAATCTCTTTGTTTTGCTTTGTTCATGTATCTAACTGCTCTTTTGTACAAAACAAATACTGTATGCCTTACCTGTTTAGCACAAGTACCCCAGAAACATATGATGCCATAATGTAAATGGAATTCTATTAATGCAAAATATGTTTGTTTTGTTATGTTTTTATCTAAGTTATTCGAAATTATCCTTAAGGCAAAGTAATTTGAAGATAGCTTTTTGCTTAGGTGCTTATATAATATGGTTTTCAAACTTTAGCTTATTATAAATATATAATCCTAAAAATGTATTTTCCGTTAGGTATATCATTTCGTGGATTATCATCTAAATACACAGAACATATACTACAGGCTAGGGCTCATGCGACAATATTCCCATTCTATTTTAAATACTAGAACAAAAGGTCAATGATATTGATAACGGTAACGCAACACTTCCGCATATTATGTAAGGCTGATTAAGTTAAGCACATATTTAGGAAATTTAAATTGGCCCCCAAGATCACCTGATTTACATCATACTGATTTTTTATTAGGTCAACTAAAGTTCAAATCATATCCATCAGTAAGCAATTCGTTGAGAAATTACTGGATAAACATGTTATAGTTATATACCGGGTGTTTATTAATTTACCTACGGTTTATACCATTCTGATGGTAGGTTAAATCTAGGAAAATCATTGGCATTAGAAGGTAAATAAAGAGCATTTTTGGAATAGGATAAACATTGAGGCTAAAATCAGGCTAAAATGTTGCCGATATTAGAATTTTATTTTATTTATTTATTTATTTGTTCATGTTGACAACAAGAATCTTACATACGTCAGAGTAAATAATCAAGTGCAAACTAATTTTACCTCGAATTTTACTGTAAGATAGTAAAATTAGCTAACAACTAAGTAAAACATTTAGGACAGTAGGATCACAATCGATCAAACAAGTACGGTATTACAAAATATACATTTAAAACTTTAGTTCTTACAATATCAATTTTTAAATTATTATGGTGACTACTTAGTTATATTAAATAAAAGGTATAGCATTGCCTATGAATTTCGTAAGGCCGGCCCAGAACCGTTGATATCCTGGCTAGGGTGTTACAGTAATAGTATGGTCAATGAACTCTTGATTGGAATAAAATGCTTTTTCAATTAAATAAGTTTCCATTATCTAGAGATCTAACGGTAGGTTATTAAAGAAATTGGGGGCAAAATGCAAAATGGCATTCCAAGATTTTTCAAGTCAGGGAAATTCGATTTCCATGTCGTTTTTAGACCTTGTAGCTATCGTGAACACCAACAGGGTGATATCTACCTGAGATTTTTAGAAAAAATATACACTCAATATAAAGTGTGGCAAACTTATTTGGAACAGCGACGTTTGAGGAGCGAAGAGAGGAAAAATGGCTTGCAGCCAATCACCTTGATGCACTTTGTCACGAGGACGAGGGGAACTTGACGCACCTGTTGCCGGATGTATCAGGCAAATAGATACAAATGTCGCAAATTTATTTAAATTGAAGTAATAATAAAGTTCCAGTTTGGATGTTACTTTTTATTTTCAATGAGTTAATTAAATTATGTGTTTATCTAAATAATAGGTATAAATATTAATTCTCAAAAAATATTAAAGTTACTCCACAACATCGCCAATTTTTTGTCCGCATTCTTTCCGCTGTTCCAGTTATACTTGCCACACTTTATATATATTTTGATGGAATGGTAAATATATTCCTGAATGCATTTTTAGCGTTTTCACGATAGTTTAGGCTGTAACGTGCGGTTTTCCCTCTGCACCAAGTTAAGTCTGAAGGTTTAAGTAAGAGTTCTTCTTTACTAAATGGCGGACCCGCCAAAATTGATGGTTGTTCCCTATAATCACGTAAGGATATATATTATGGGGTTATTCTTGACAGACTGGTGCAGTTCATTTTATTATTTACTATCACTCGCCGTAATGAGCAAGAGATCAAAGTGTCGATCCGGGCGACGAAATTGTAATGACCTCTACCGACCGGTGAATGCAGTGCTGGAAGTGAATTGCAGTTGCCTTCTACCGGAAATTCAAAATTAGGATCGTCTGGGTTATCTATAGAGTAGTTTTCTGTAGCGGTTTGTGGTACCAACTCCTGAACGTGCGTGCCGTTTAGGGACTTTCTTTCTTTTGTAGTGACGTAGCGGAAATTGTGATTTACCTTTGTATGTTTCTCTAATGAATGGTGGGTCGAATGGTTATTTCCTTTTGGCTAGGTCGAGCAATTATTTAAGATGGGCTTTGGTACACCAAAGTTCTGCGTTTTCCTTTCGAAATCGCTCTAGATAAGGTTATTGGGTATGACAGCTCGTCGCCACGTGACGGGTGACTATACTTTTATTGGCCAGGCGTAGTTGTAGTGGGAATATTGGAAGGAAGCATCTTCCGGAGAGTTTTTGAAGGAAATCACTCTACGTTGACTTGCCGTTTAAAGCAGTGGCCGTATTGGAAGTTTTTTTGCTTTACCTCGTGGGATTGTTCCTACCGACCAATTTATAGAGTCTCAGGTCTTATTTTGCTTACGTTGGTTAGTTTTGTTTGTTAGTGCCTGGAACTCGCCCCATAACTGGGATTTGATGCTGCTTTAGGTAGGTGAGTGAATTTGTTTTTTTTTGTCTCTCTACTATGAATGCCGCCATTTTGGGACGCCGTGAGTGGATTTTAATTGC
>MU191754.1:16827-33559 GCA_016904865.1 Pissodes strobi
GGCAACAGCGCAAACAAAATAAACGATTAGTTTGCGAATTTGCCGATAATGGCTGGGGATCTTCCTGTTATTTTCAAGCATTTTTCTGAAATGGGAAATTTTGATGTGCTTTTAAGTGCGAAAAACTTGTACCTATATTTAGTTGTATATTTAGGTATGCAATTTGTATTGTTAGGCGTATATTTTTAAATATGTAATACTATATATTTCGAAAGACCTGTTGCTTTGGCTGTTTAGGTATAGCCTGTTCTTTGAGTGGGTATCGGTAAAGCACAGTTTACAAGTTTTCGTTCGAGTTTAATTGTCTGTTTTTATTTTGATTTCGACTATTTTTGTGGTAACTGATACATAGTGTAATTATGCTTGAAGAGTGTAACATTCCTGAGAGTAATGGAAACTATAAAAATGGGCCTAAAGTTCATGTTTTCAGTTTTCCAAAGGACGTAAGCTTATAACAAAAATGGCTAAAACCAACAGCATCTGAGCCCAAAAACAAGACGGTCCTATGTGAAGCTCAATTTCCATGTAAACACTGGTAAGTGTTTACAATAGATTTACTAAAACCACTGCTAAAAGAAGACTGTATGCCGCCTATTTTTTTAAATTGCTCTAGTTATTTATCAAAAAATATCAAAATACGGCCAAGTAAAGATGAAAAGCTCAAAAATAATGATGTGTTAAATTAGTCAAAAGCCCTTAAAGTAAGCAAAATTTAGCTTGAGGAGCACGAGAACACATACATTTTGATAATGTGTTTAGGTTTCAAATTTTCCACATTTAAACTGCCAAAGATTGGAAATTTTAAACAGACCCACTTGAAGATAGATTTGATAAATATAGGCAAATGGCCGGTGGTCATTATCATATTTCTGTGCGACAGTTATATGAGACAGAGAACAGACTTAGAATTCATTCTATATTAATTGCCCTTTAATAAATTCTATGAGCTACCTGCTTATGACCCAGATGAAAATTGCTCTCAACAAGACTTTTCCCAAATTAAAACTTTACTGTCTCAAATTTTAATAAATGATGATCACTTTCAGGATATCAAAGATGTATCGTCGTTAATTATATATTTAGGTAGTTATTGTTGCTATAGCAAACAGGAATAATAACTACCTAAATATGTAAAAAAAACCTAAAATGTGACAGCTGTAAACAAAAATTTGTATATGACAAGCAATTTATTGTTGAGGATAATCTTGATTAAATCGTGGAGGACTTTTATATCCCCTAGGACAAGTTATAAATGTTGTATCTGTGACTTACATAATCTTTAATAAGTTAATAAATTAATTTAAGGAAATATCTCTAGAAACTTATTATAAAAGATTGTTTATGCTTTACTTAATTTTGGAATATTGTATTGAACTAAAACATGTCTCACATTTCGATGGATGCGCTAATCATAATGGAAAAGACGTTTTAAAAATAATTCTCAAAAGTATTTCCAATACCCTCTTAAAAAATTATTGGACTAAAAATAGCGACAATTTAAAAAAATAAATAAAAAAATAAAATTCGATACATTAACGAAGTAGGCCATATATCTACCTATACATGCATAAATATTATTTATACCTAAACATATTTAATTTGGGATCTATTTCTATAAAAGTTTAATGAATTTTCATGGTTTGTCTTCTATAATTTATATAGTTTTTATACCTAAACACTCATCTAAACATTTGTTAGGCTCAATGTTAGGTAAATGAAATTTGAAACTGCAAGACCATGCATACCTACATTAGACCTACTAAATTTTTGAAGTGAAAACTTCTTTAGCGGCGTTGTGCACTTTTTTTAGGGTGGGTTAAAAATGTTAAACTCGCGTAAGGACACGTGGCCTGATCGAAAAATCGTAAGACGGAGGGAGAGTAGACCGCCGGAGCGGCGTAGGAGAGGAAGAATCTCCCTCTCTTTCTGCCGCTCGGCGAAAATGTATCCCTGCTCCTGTTGTTTCGTTTAAGCGGCGCAAGGCGCTTGCGCGAGTGCGCGTGTGTGATTGGACTACAGCCTGCTACGCGCATCCACGGATGGAGACAGCTGCTGGCTCGACCGTCTGTATACTTGTAAAATTCGTGTATATAAAGTGTTTAAAATATGGAAATTGAACAAAGTACATCTGTTATTGAAAAAAGTGACGAAGAAATAGTGAAAGAAAATGAGTGAGTACTTTATAAAAATATCCATATGCACCTACACATTATAGATGTAATATTTGTAATATGTTTATGCATTATATTATAGCATTAACCTATATTTTTATAATATCACAATAAGCACATGTGCGGTGTAGGTTTTTAATGTGAGAGGCTGCAACAAAAGCACGGTGGTAAGCGGAAAAAATACGTGCGACCAATTTTAGCGACATATTTGAGGGAAATCGTTTCTTTTTTAACGATTTTATTTAACTTGACTCTGGCGTATATGTCTGCCGTCTGTCTGTCTATCCATCAAATCTGGTAATCGTTTTTTTGATAAAATCGTTTAACTTAAATTTTTATATTTACTTTATTTAATAATACATTGAAGCAATGCGCGTGTGACTCATTGGTTCTTTATATTAGGAGTATCAATTGTGATACTGACCACATTGGCTTATCCATTGCTTGGCTAATCGAGTGTAAAAACGTGTATTCCGTATAAAATCATCAAAATTACGATACGAAACAAATAATAATAAAAATGCACAACGTTAATGTTGAAGTTTTCACTTTTGCCGGCACTCCCGGAGTGCAACCCGCTCTTTTTTTTTATCGAGTCATTTATTTCCTGAATTTTGGCGCAGGATTAGGGGAGTTGGGAACCTTCATTTAATACTACACCTAGTATTAAACCAAAACTCAAACATAACTTTTACGATTTGTCAAGAAGTCTGTCATATGGCTAGGGTTCTTTTAAATAAGTTAACTATTGATCGTTTTGATAAATATTTGTGTATGTATCGCCTTATATGATTAAAATTACACGGCTTACATGGACGACGTCATAGGATAAGAACTAAGGCCTTGTTATTGAGTGGGTATTGGTTATGCCCACGCAGGATACAATATTGTCAAATGTCGTTAAATTTCGTCGTATCCAACAAAACCGTACTGAATGACTGGATCGTGAGTGGCGGCCTTTAAAGCCGAAGGTGATGCCTGATGGCTCAATTTAATTTACTACCCAGGAAAAATTTGTGACTAAAGAAGTTTTCATTTCAAAAAGAAAATTATAAAATGCAATACAGAACTGACCATTTAGACATATCAAAAATGAAATTTCATGTATAAAATCGTAACCACCTTCTCCATTGAGGTTGGTATATGGAAATTCAATAAAAAAATATGGATTGAATTAAATATGTGCCAAGTATTCCTGAGTCAATTATATGCTAATTACCAGTCGGTACTATTGTCATCCCGGCGCCGGCGGTACGTATTCCTTGAAATAAGCTAGATAGTATTATGATGTGGGGATTTTACGTAGTAATTACCAGTACCCAAGCACAAAACATTGAGTCTTATATGCTTAAGTAATTTTTTGGTACATCATTCTAGACTTTGTTAGGCATTTTCAATACAGGTATTTTATTTTAAAATATAACTACATTTTTCTCGCTTTATAATAAGTGATATTATTATGTGTTCAAACCAAAGTGGTTTTTCTGCACCGTAATCCGACTGAAAAATCAGAATTCAGACACATCCGCCAATAGTTCCTAATATAATTTTATTCCGGTCTTCATGATACGTGCCTTGAATACACAGTATTGAACTGGTAGCATTTTTATTGGTTCTTATAATTTTAGATCAAATCCATATTTGCGATCCGTTCAATTCGTCTGGGCCTGACACAACGTACTAAATAAATAACATATCTGCTCCATGATTGGATTAGCGAAGACCTTTCAGCTGAACGGCACGATCAATTTCATAGTTATTCATGCGATGATGTGACGTTGTACACAAGAATCAACAGGCTGATCTCATCGCCGAAATGATTTCAGTATACATTTCCGGTGGATCGAGATCAGTCTGGTCGCCTCTTGTTTTAATCGTATTTTCCTTCCTTGGAGAATAGAAAGTTAATATATAATTAAAATACTTGTTATAGTAATGCAATGAGTATTTAATGATTAAGACACAGAGCATGAGAGTTGCGATACGAGCCTTAGGCTAGTATCGTAATGAATGCGAGGGTGTTAATAGCCGTTAAATGTGACGACCAATCGTAATAATGAAAAATAATCTATAATTTTTAAAAGGTACTAGGCAAAGTATTGTCTATGTTCAATTGATAAATTTTAGATCTATCATGATCATGGCTTCCTTTGCTATGGACCGACTATCACTGTGATGTTCGGATGTCGAATTTTGATGTGTACTGTGTATATTTTATTCGCCTTCAAGCTATTTAAAATACGCGACAACGGGCAACAGTGCGACGTTTACTTGATTTTTAGCGGAGAGGCAGTTTTCTGATTGGTGGCAGGATATATTAAATACACTTTGACCCTAGACAAACACCTCACCTTTTTTACATATTTTAAAATTTCAGCAGCGACTTGCTTTAGCCATTGACGTGGAATTTGGTATGTAGGGTCTGGTGATATATAGGTTTTGTCGATTTCGCAAATTCTCTTTTTTCACTAGAAAGGCGGTGACCTATAGAGTAGTTTAAGCCAAAAAAATCTGAGTATCCGCTACATTTGAGCTGAAAAAATGCCCTCAAAGTTCCAGTTTTGACACAAATTTTCAGCACCACTTCACAAAAGCACTAGAAATATATACAAAATACATTTGAAAATCAATTTTCGGGTGAACATATAACTAGGAGACATTTGCGTCCAACGAGAGGCCTCCGTTTTGTTCCGGTCCTAATTTAAAGCGACTCATAGCCACATTAAATAAATTAAATTTTACTTGTAACTATCCATCCTCCTTTTTACTGTCAAATGTCCAAACAGAGATTTTCAAGAAGGCACACTGTTGCCAGACGATTACTGTAGTTTCGTTAGCAAAATTCATTAGAAAAATGGTGCGCTATAAGCACTGCTTATTCACTACCAGCTAGTCATCTTGCGGCGGCATCCTTTGATTTGGGAAAGTCAATAACCAAATTTTGCAAATTTTAGAAGAGGATCATAACTCAATATTGTTTTAAACGTCTGGGCATCTGAATAATAGTTTTACAGTTCGTTTAATTTAAAATATGCTTTTTATCGTCTAAAATCCGTTTATAAGGCAAAATTGTATAAAAATCCGAAATATCCAGACTTTTTAGGGCGATAGCCGAGGCTTGTGACGAATTTGTCGTGGATTTTGAAGCGAAAATTCATTTTAAATTCAACTCTGGAACTGAACTGCTCAGGGCACTTCCTGGTAGGCGCAGTGCCCGACACTCCAACTTTTCGATTTCGATAGATATGACTAGCTGGTAGATATGACTAGCTGGTAGTGAATAAAAGTCGATTCGCAATAAGCGCTCAGATCTCGGTTCGCTCACCGTTCGGTCACACCCAAGAATTTTATATACTATTTACATTGAGCGATCAATACCCAGTCTAGTTTAAATTAGAACCTTGGCCTTGCGTTAATTTAATATCAAAAATGTTTAAAAAGTTCTCAAATGCTTATTTAGCCATTATTGCTATATGTTTGGATGATGAAGAGGACGAAAACCGGGACGAAAACAAAAAACGCAGCAGAATATGGGCACACGACATTTTGAAAAAGCGAAAAACGGAAGGAGATTTTTTCACTCTGTATAGAGGTCTTGTAGATGATGAAACTAAATTTTATCAATATTTTCGTATGACCAAACATACTTTTCAATACATTTTGAATAAAATTTCAGCTGATCTAACGAAACAAAATAGTACATTTCGTGAGGCCATTTCACCAATAGAGAAGTTAGCTGTTTGCTTAAGGTAGGTCAACACACAAAATTATTTTTAGAAAATAACCTCTTGAAGTACATGCATGATTATAGTTATTTTGATTTTAATTTGGACTCGCTTGAAGCTTCTAAAAAAAACATTTTCTGTTTTGGTAGTAATACATTATTTATTAATGCACCGTTATTATTACAAAACGACCTACATTATGAAGTTAACAAAAAAAACATAATTGGAAAGTTGGTTTTACCTATAGAGGTGTATCAGGAGAAAAATTTTCATAGTACGATGATGCGGAGGATAGGGGTGTGGGTACAGAAGATTGTGATTGCGTATATGAAGAATGTGATGGAGGACGGCTTTGATTTACATAATTACCATTGAAACCTGAAGTAGAATGAAAATTTCGAGGAGGATTATTATAGTCTGATACTGAATTGTTTTCAAAATGATGATATTGACTTCCAGAGGGCTGATTATTAGCACTTGCGGCAAACAAATATTTCCGTTCAATTTCTGACACTATATTAAAAATACTAGTTTTTACCGTATGAAAATCCGCAGGTGAAAAAGTGCGTGCAGTGCCTTAATACTGTCAAAAAATAAATCTACAGGGTCTTTTTCTTTTGTCTCTTCAAGACCTTTTTGATTTATAAAATAATTCATGAGTGTTGAACTCGCAGATTCTGTGCTTGGAGAACTTTTCCTGGGTAATATTCTTTTCTTTATAATATTCTTTTGAACAACTTCTCTGGGCGCTGCAGGAACATCATTTGTCACAGCCTCACCCTGCTCTTCATCGTTACCGTCAATGTTCTCCTCATCTGTTCCATTGTCCATCTGTAGTGAAGATACCCGGGCTTTATCCGTCATGTGCGGCAACAAAAAAGCCATTTCATCTTCGTATCTCCACTTTTTCTTTTTCTTGGCGGCTTGACCAGTTGTCGTTTCATTCGCCTTACATATTTTTCTAAATTGAGATCTCAGTGACTCCCATCTTTGCTTGCATTCATCAGCTGCAAAAAATGAAAAAATTATATCTAATAATAACATTTTATTATTATTGTTAGAGGAAAATTTGTCGGAGTAATTAAAGTAAATTTAAATAAATCAAAAATCATTTCACCATTTTCAAAAATTTTATCCTGAACAACTGATGAATCAATTATTCTTATTTCGTTTCAGATATTTAGCAACGGGAGACTCACTACGGACTATTGCCTTTAGGTATCGCCTCGGCCATTCATTCCACCGTGCAGGAAATTGTCAAGGACGTTTGTAATGCAATAATATCAAATTTACTGCGAGAATGCATACCGACACCGACCAAAGAAAAATCGAAAACGATTGCCAATGATTTTTGGAACTTGTGGAATTTCCCTAATTGTTTAGGGGCACTAGACGGTAAACATATCGAAATAGTGGCCCCTCCAAATAGTGGATCGAATTTCTTTAATTACAAGCGCGCCTTTTCGTTAGTGTTGTTGGCACTAGCCGACGCGAAATACAAATTCATTGCCGTGGACATAGGATCATACGGAAAAAATAGCGATGGGGAAATATTTGCTACTTCAAACTTAGGGAAAGCCCTAGAAAATGGAATACTAGACATTCCAGAAAACAAGGAGCTTCCTGGAACTGACATTCTGGCACCATATGTAATAATAGGGGATTCGGCATTTCCTTTGAAAAGAAATATTATGAGACCATACCCTGAACCTCAAACTATTGTCAATATGGAAAAACGTGTTTTTAATTACCGTCTCTGTCGAGCTCGCCGTATAGTGAAAAACAGCTTTGGAATTTTAGCTCAAAAGTTTCGTATTTATTTTAGAACATTGAATTCAAAACCCGGAAATGTAGGGAAAATTATTTTAACTACATATATTTTACATAATTTGTTACGGGATTGTACATCATTTAACTGTGGTTCAGCTGATACGTCAGATGGAAGTAGAGAAGAGCAGCCTCAGTTCCTTCCTCTGCCAAATCAAGGAGGCAATGCTGGCGAAGATGCCTTTCAATGTAGGGAAATATTTAAACAGTTTTTTAACTCGGAAGCAGGAAAAGTTCCATGGCAAATGAATACAATATAAATAGATCCTATTTTACTTGTATGGATACGTACCTATATCATAATAATTTTGTGCATTAAAAGAGGTTTCAATATGTTTACCTGTTTTTTTTTTTTAATTTCTCTGCAATTTCCCTCCATCGTCTATTTTTCAGTGCTGTGTCAAAGTATAATTTGTCGCCCATATAGTATACTTCTTCATTATTCCTAACTAATTCTATTAATTGTTCTTCCATTTTGGTTTTTGAAACAAACTCAAAGGAACACGTGGTTTATGCAGGGGAAAAATGCACGCCGACTGACTGTCATTTGTACATACTAGCACAACGGTTCACTCACGATGTGTTCAAAATATCCGCGGAACGAAAGACCGCGATCAATGAGCATGAGCGTACCGTGACCGAAGCGCCAAATATGAATATTCTCGTTTAAAAGCAAGTAACAATATTTCACCGCGGCTTGAGTGGAGTGTGAGCGGAGCGTGACCTGAACTATAATGTGAATCGACCTTAAGCTGTGCTATAAGTGTCTCTTTTTTTATTTAGGTGAATGATTTTGTTTTATGGCAGTAACACACACACTAAAGAGAGATCCTATGGTGCTCGACGAGCGGTGTGCGTGCGAAGATGTTGATTGACATGGTTCTTGAATAGTTAATTAGGGGGAAGCAGATGTCCTGGGAGCATATTCGGATGTAGCAGGCAAGATGTCCATTCGGCAATGCCGAACGTTTCTTCATATGTCACGTGCACGGTAGCATTTAGTTGGATGTCGTGACTGTTACATAAAAGCAACAAATAAGTCTTCAATTATTTAAACACTTCATGCATGGACTTCCGCTCGCTTCGCTCGTTACGGGGGCCCAACAAACAGAAACTAATCAAAACTAACCCAAAATAAAAAAATAAAATACAAATTTTGGGTTAAATTAGTTGGTTAGCACTTGGTTAGTTTCTGCTTGTTGAGCCCCCGTAGCGAGCGAAGCGAGCGGAGGTCCATGCATTAAGGGTTTAAATAATTGAAAACTTATTTGTTGATTCTATGTAACAGTCACGACATACGACTAAATGCTATCGTGCACGTCACATATGAAGAAATGTTCGCCATAGCCGAATGGACATCTTGCCTGTTGCATCCGAATATGCGTCCTGGGAGTGAGGTCCACAGTGATTCAGTGCGCCAGACAAAGGAATTCTTGTAAAGAGATGTTCTAGGTGTTCTGCCGTAAAAGTACCTGTAAAACAGGGACTTCTCGGCCACATGTTTGCGGTGTTTCAGACTGTCCAGATTCCGGGTCAACTCCGCCGACAAGACGCACAACTCTCTTCTGAACGGTATCCAGTAGCTTTAGGGTGTGCTCTGGTGCGGCACCCCAGATGTGTGAACAATATTCCAAGCACGGTCTTATTTGCGCTTTGTAGAGCAAGATCAACTGCTACGGTGTATACAGTTTTTGTTGCGAAATAGCGTACCAAGCTTCTGGGAGGCTGATTTTGCGATGTTAGCAACGTGGTCATGCCAGGACATATTGCTCTTGACCAAGACACCCAGTAGTCCGATTGTATGAAGATGAACGGATGGTCGATCCTGCCATAATGATATCATGGCCCGCCGTATAGGCCCTCTTGGTAAACGTGGCTGCTTGGCTGATTTTTCAATGTGCATTTGCATTCATTAATCGGAATAAAAGAGACACTCATTCAATTACACTATTCCTTTGTATGTATATATTCGTCAAATATCTCACTTCATACATGGTCTTCAGCTCGCTCCGGGGCGCAACCAAACAAACCTTACCCAAACTAACCCAAGACATGCCCAAATGAAGAAAACAAACTAAAAAATATTTGCATATTCGACTGACAAATTTTATTTTATTTTTTGATTTCCGGCATGCTTTGGGTTAGTTTGGGTTGGTTTTGTTTGGTTGCGCCCCCGGAGCGACCGAAGCGAGCGGAGCGTCATGCGTGAATAATATTAAATATACTTAAATAGTAAACAAACACTGTTATTCCCATAAGAAAATGTGCAACTTTTGGAAACACTGTGCCAGACCTCCGGTGTCGGTTACTAAAAATTTCATTATTTTCACACAATTTCAATATTTTCACGTTACACCTGGGAAAGTCGTAGTGGAAGTTTGCCCTTCTAGGGCAAATTAGGCTCAAAACGCGGATAATGTGGCGGTTCCTCCGATTTTTTTAGCTTAAACTACTCTATAGGACACCCCTTTTTCTAGCGAAAAAAATTGCAAAATCGACACAACCTATATGACGCCAGACCCTTAATTTGATGATATCTTTGAAGATTTTTAACCATTCTTATATTTTTCTTGCATTTGGTGATTATTATACGCGGTTAACTAATTTCTATATTTTCGGATACCTTTCTGAACTCTATTCTAAATTAATTTTTTGATTGCAAAACAATTCTGAGCGTGCTATAAAGAGCGTTTTGGAACATACTTGCTTCAATATAGCCTAACTTTAAATACAAAAATTGAACACTAAAGATTTTATATTCGGATTAGCTACGATAAACCGTTTTTTCCAAGTTAAGCGACGTCATCGATGATGTAGATACAAAACCTTCGGGAAACGGACTCTACTTATTACTACAACATATTTATTTAATACATACAACAAATATTATAGAACACTAGCCTTATTATAAAAATGAGATATTATTATTAGGTATATGACATATTTTGTACTATAAGACTGTAATATAAAAAAAAACTGTAATTAATTTTGACGTCTTAAACTAATGAATATTATCAATAATAATATGGTAAGAATAACCTCCTGCGCCTATGAGGAGGCAAGATATTTTTACGTGCTAGTTCTCTGCCCCTCAGTCGTCGTTAAGGTTCACTCGCTTGGCGCACTATAGTGCACACGTGTTTTTTTTTTAATATTTACGTTATTGTTTTCAATTTAGAACATATCATTTTAAAATGAGTAACCACAGAGTTTGCTATAGCTCAGTTGTAACTCTAACTACCAAATCTATCACAAACTAACCTAAAAACAGTAAAGTAGATTGGCACCCTAAAATGAAACTCACGTATGCTAGAAAAAACATTATTACATTACATTATTTTCCTGATCATCGCTTTAATCATCACAATCCGTGTAATGCGAATTGAGTTCTATAATAACCAGTAACATATCTGATGCATTTATCAGTTTCTTTCTTGTCTTGTTCTCGCTAATTATAGCGCTTGTGTGGTTGATGTACGAGTAGTTTTTCATTTTTTAATGTAAAACAGATTATTTTGATGAAAGAGCAACGTCTAAAAACTCGACAACCTTTTGAATGCTCCGTTCCGTCAAATTTAAAAAGCATCGCTTGGGACAGAATGTATTGAACATATATTAGTATCATAGCAATGCCAACGCTTACATTCTCCATATCATCCCAATAGGATTATATTGGCATTGATAGGGAGGAAATTTTAGGACACGATGTCTATGTTGCAATTGAATCTAAAAAGAAACTATAATATTAGTTGATATTCATATTGGATTATATTGTAATATTAAGTGTATCTCTTCGGAGATAATTTCTTTTATCTATCTCAACATATTTCGGGACTCAATTTGAATACATTCTTTATACAGTGGCTGACAATATTTCTAAAACATCAGAAATTCTTGACAACAATGAAAAATACATTTTAATATATAGATGTGGGTCTATTGTAGCGTTGTAAATGCGACCAAATCCAGTAATACAGCTTCTTTCCTTTCACTAGATTTATGTTGTCGATATTCTCGTTACCTTTATCCGAACCCACCCCAACCAGTATCGACGAATGCAGTAACGAAGGGTTCATGGTCGTCCCGCATGTTCGGACGTTCTCTTGAGGGACGTCTATGATAATTTTGGCAATTGACGAGGCCTTCTTTTCCGTGCACTGAACGCATACGCAAGGAGAACAAAGACAAGTATTAATATCGTGAGATTATCGTCGTTCCATCAGGTCCATTTTCTGTATTAATTTGTCAAGAGATAAGTTTGCAAATATGCTGCCATATATATTATAGGCCGTATCGTCTCTTAAGTATAGTGAGGTTACTTTCTCTAAAAAAAGGTATGTTATATGCTAGTGTATTGGGTAATTACAATTATTTATAATTTAACTTGGGTCCTTCATCCGGGCTGAGCATCCTTCATGGGAGCTGAACTTCCTTCCTTGGCCTGGTTTTTCACTAACCTAGAGAGTTTCTCCGGTTTCATTCCACCTTTTGTCGAGGTGAGTCTGACCACGTGGTGTGAAACGGAGGCGCCAAAGCCCTAATTGGGACCAGCCAAGTATTTGTGGCAGTTGAGGACTAGCCACCATTCTCTTTCAATGGATTCCACGTCCGTATAGGATCTGCAGAAAACATGTAGGCCCAATAATTACCTAACCTAATATTTTGAACTTACCGTTAAGTGACTTTAAGTAGATAATTATATTTTATTGTCTCTATTGACGCTTAATATTGCTATTTAATTAATTGATGCATACTTTCTTCACTATCGTGTCTGATATTATCTCGGTTATCGAATGCGTAGCTAATTGCCAGTAATTACTTGACTTAGCATTTTTTTCTGTACGTAATTTTACATAAATGGTACGGCCTTACTGTAACTCACATAATTACTTACTGTATTTGCTTTATTTTCCTTTAATGACTTTAGGTCATCTATTATCTTGTATGGTACCTACCTATTACTGTATACATATTAACGTTCCATTAGGCACGAAATGTATCAGAATATTATTTGAATTAAAATAAATAGCTTAATTAGGATTTTAGGAATTAGTATTTGATGATGATTTTAGGATGTTTATTTTGGTATGCTGAAGTCAAGGTCAAGATGAGTTTATGCAATTTCTTTTCAGGATTCTCATTATTCTTAGTTAGGGTATTTAGCTTATATAATGACGATGTAAGACGTTTTAGCCTTGTGAGACCTTACGATATTGTCACGATTTGTATTTTTTATCTGTGACGCCACGCCTTACTTAGCGTGTAAGAGAGTAACTCAGATTTAGGAACGCACTACGTCAAGTTGAGAAGAGATAATAAAGGAGACACATCGATAAAAACGATAACAAGTTTATTTACAAACGAACTTAACAACAGTTAGACTGTATACTAATAAAGGCGTGTTTAAGATTATAGATGAATTAAGAGTTTACACTATACCCAATTAATATGAAATGCATGTCTTCTCGAGGGAGGCTTAGTTCAAAGTTTGTCTAGCAAGCGACGGCGACGTCACTATTTTATTAATAAAGTCTATGTGAGCGAAGTTGTCTTTTATTTAGGTATTTGTTCTGATATTTATTAGGTAAGTCTTTTAAGTTTATCACAAATTGCTAAGGCACTTTCACTACTTTTTAAAACTCCCCAAAAACTATCCCTTTACCGGAAGTTCTGATAACCCGAAAGCCTGATGAACTTGGCGTTTGCTTGCGTATTTATATGTTACAAAATGCTGATGGCTGCATCATTAAGGATGAAAGTCGCTCCCGTCGACCGCTCAAGTTGTTTATAATTAACAGTGAATGTTTATATAACATTTTTCAAGTTCAAGTTCAAACTTACGACAGGGTGATATTTAATTAATGCTTTTAAGTAGTTCACACATTCCCCCTTCCTGATAACGTTGGTCCCCAACGTTTTAACCTGACTTATTTGCTTTAAAAGAGAGAGAACCGACCTCAATTCGAGAAGACATACTGTATTGCACCTAAATTTATTATAATTTAATATATATTTCGTCAGTGGACTTGTTCTGGCTTAGATCCACCCATTTCCGTTTCATGTAGTAAGTTCTTGTATGGTTTGCCTCGCTCTTTGTGCTAGTTATAGGTACAGGGTGGCTCGAATTCGTGTCTATGTATGGGGAACTCGAAAACTGTAAGAGATACAGTGTCGGTCAAATTAAGGTAAAATTCCGCATTTAGGTGCCTAGCAATATGCCGTTTAGAAAGTTTTAAAATTCCGAGTATTTCCGGAGATATCCGGAAAAAACCGAAATTTTGAAAATTCGTTTTATTTTTTTCCTGGGCTTATTTAAAAACGGATTTCAAATTGAATTGCACTTTTGCATTGCCACTTTTTCCGCTCTATCTAATGATGGTATCCATTTTGAAATCCGACGTTTCGTCTTCAAGGGATCATCATCAACTTTCTTTTTTTAAATACAAACTTTAATTTTTTTTATCGTTTTTCAGATGGTATTGGCGTTATTAATATGACTATGTGTTTTTATTTTTTTTTTATTTATTTATTTTTTTAATTTTTATTATTATTTTTTTAATTATATATTTTGCTTTGGCGTAATTTTACATAATTTAAGGTAGGTACTTTTGAAATTTTTATAGTCTATAAAAATATTTTCTTTTGTTTTTTGTATTAAGTGGAAAATTGGAGCATATTAAAAATAAAAAATAGTAAAATTATTTCTTACGAGAATATCCATGAACTATTACTGAAACAAGTTGCTTACTGCAAAGATAAAATATTCCCAACTTTTAACCAATTAAAAAATTTATTTAATAGAGAACATCAACAATTTATAATCATACTACGTGATACTATAGGAACTTTGATGGAAAAACGCCTATTGGAATTTTGCTTATAAATAAAATGCACTAAGCAACTTGTTTGAGTAATAGTTCATGGCCATATTCTCGCAAAAAATAATTTTACTATTTTTAATTTTTAATACGGGCTCCAATTTTCCACTTAATGCAAAAAACAAATAAAATATTTTTATAGAATATGAAAATTTTAAAAGTACCTAATTTAAATTGTTCAAAATCACGCCAAAGCAAAATATATAAAATAAAAATAAAAAAAAAATAAAAATAAAATAGAAAAAATAAAAAAATAATAAGAACACATACTCATATTAATAACGTCAATACCATCTGAAAAACGATAAAAAAAAATAAAGTTCGTATTTAAAAAATGAAAGTTGATGAAGATCCGAGTGAAGATCCCTTGAAGACGAAACGTCGGATTTCAAACTGGTTATCATCATTGGATAGAGCGGAAAAAGTGGCAATGCAAAAGTGCAATTAGATTTGAAATCCGATTTTAAATAAGCCCAGGAAAAAAATTAATCGATTATTCAAAATTTCGGTTTTTTCCGGATATCTCCGTAAATACTCGGAATTTTAAAAGTTTCTAAACGGCATATTGTTAGGCACTTAAATGCGCAATTTTGCCTTAATTTGACCGACACTGTATCTCTTACGGTTTTCGAATTTCCCATACATAGACACGAATTCGAGCCACCCTGTACATGTAACAAAAGAAAAATAGTTTTATATTAACAATGTTATAATCTTATCCTATGTTTTCTTATTTGTGACGTTTGTAGTTGTCTTATTAGCAATATCATAATTTGATAAACCCGGCTATTTACTAGGGGTTCGCGAGACTATGGTCTCGGTCTCGGTCTTGTCTCGGTCTCGGTCTCGGTCTCGAAAACGAGACCGAGACCGAGATCGAGACCTGGAAATTAGAATCGAGACCGAGACTTACCTACCGAGACCGAGACCAAGACCGAGACCAAGGTAACGAGACTCTCGGTCTCGGTCTCGAGAAATATTTATATTTATTGAATTTTCAAAACTTATTTTTCTGAAAAAATCAAATTTTTATGTATGTTATTGGCAATTTATGTCAACGGGGTCCAATCAACCAAAAAATTGAAAAATCGTGCAAATCCGGGTGTAACGCTTGTTTATTTTAAATTGGGCTGTTTCTTTTTAAGATTCTAGAAGAAATGTTATACTGTTATATACATAATATGTAATTATGTAGATAACTTATTTTGAGCCATTTCCAAGCAATAAACAGCTATGAGTTTTCACATTTTTCGTAATATCTACAAGGTAATAAAACATCGCGTATCCATTAAAACAACTGGGCATCTGCTTCTGGTACAACCGTGTCAGATTAGTATATTAAAAGATGAATGGCCACCTTTGACCATATCCACTTATACAGTATATACCGTATACCTATACAATGTCCCAAAATTAGTGGACGAAGCATTAGCCCTGTAGTTATTTGTCAAAAATACCTTAAATTTTTTCTATAAACATATATCGGGTAAACACCCCCTACGGGAGCTAGGGCCTCTTAAAATGTTTTTTTTTTAATTATTTTTAAAATGGTGTAAAATAGTTTTAAAATTTTGGAATTCCCCTAAGTAAACTAAGTTTAATATTTAGAATTCGGAAATGGAATAAGAAATAGAAAATTTTAGGCAGGTCAGGTGCTTAACATTTTGCGATTGAATCTAAAAAATGAACGTCAACTTTTTTGTGAGCTATTTTTTTATTTTCTTTACAAATTTTGAAAATTTGAATTTTTTTACGTAAAAAAGTGCCTCTTATTTCGTATCATTAGGACGCAGGGTTTTTGAGAAAAACTGATTTTAAATGTATTCCGAGTGCCAAAAACGGGTGCAAATTGAATGCTATGGTTTATCAAATTTTGAAAATTTGTCATAACTTTTTTCTGGAACGAGTGTTTCTACTATTTTATAATAATATAAAGTTTTGTAACGTCAAAAGGAATTTTTGAGGAATATCAAAAATTATAACCTTCATTTTACACCCGTTTTTGGCAGTCAGTATGCTTTAAAATCCGTTTTTCTCAACAACGCTGCGTCCTAGCGAAACAAACAAAGAGGCACTTTTTTGCGAAAAAAAAAATTAAAATTTTCAAAAATTTGAAGAAAAAATATATAAA
>JAEQML010056669.1:0-33557 GCA_016904865.1 Pissodes strobi
AATACTTTCACAAGATGACAATAATTATTATTGTCATCTTGTCAAAGTCTATTCAAAACTTGACAATTTTGCGATAGCTTTTTACTTTCCTGATGCTTTGATTCACATTTGTAATTTGAGTTTATCTGTGTATGTGTATATATTGTTTGTTTGTGTCTATATTTATGTAATTGAAATTGAATTTTTTGAATGTTTCTGTCATAACTTTTAATATTATTGAGGCTTCTAAGATTATTGAGGCAGGTAGCAGGTAGTTTTAGCATTTTAATATTAGTTTATATTTTATCTTGTATTTTTTATGTGTAATGGCTTCGTGCAAATAAAGACTATTGAGTATTGAATACTGTTATTTACATTTACTAATCATTTTAATTTCTAGATTTGTTCGTTCTTGACGATGGGGACAGATTTGTTCCTCGAAACGTCGACCGTTGTTCAGTTTCCTTTAGGTTTTTCAGCTTCGTTAGGGTCATTAAACTAGCACTTGTGCTGTTTATACCCTGGAGCAAGAGCCAAAGAGGCTCTACTTTCTCCAAATTTGAAAACACATGTGGAGCCAAAGGTAAGCAATAATTGCAAGGTAAACATGAATTCTCCACAACAATATAGAACATATCTATGTCAAAATTAATATTTCTGGTTAACAAAAATAGAGTCTTGCAGTTTTCACTGTTTGCTGGCCTTTAGTTAATGGTGTAATAGTGTGTATGTTGCATTTAAGTTTTTCATGAAAATTCAGACAGTTTCTAAGAAAGTGTTTAAATAAAAAACAACATAGCAAGAGCATCCATTTACTGCAGTTCTTGCTTTGACAGTAAGAAAGACAGCATTTTGGAATATCCCTACAATTCCCAGGCCGTTTTGCGATGTTTAAAGTTAGTGACATATGCGGCCTCTGTATTATAAGATGCCCTATTTAATCTCAACAGATATTAAATAGATTCAAAAAAAGTTTATTAATGTGATAATTTAATTTATGACACATTTTGAGCTGCATAAGTGAAAGAAACAGAAATTAAGCTTTGCTATACTATATGGTTTCTTTTTTAATAACTACAGTCATGTTTAAGACCGTGGGTGCATCGGAAGATATAATATTACAAAAACCAATTTTATCATACTAGACAAAATATGTAGCTACTAAGCTACTTTTCTGCATTATAAAAAATAGAAATATCTGAAATTACTAAAAAATAAATTTAATTTTTTTAATAGTTGTTACAAAATTATCACATATTTAAGGAACATAATTCAATGCTATATATAAGGTGAAATTTATTGAAACATGCATTGCTTTATTGCTTATGAAGGAAAAATTGGATCTTCTAAGATACAAGTATTCCCGATTTTGCAAAAATAACAAATGTCAGCCACAAAAATTTAACCAAAGTTCAAGTTTTGAGGTTAAATCGGTCTATAACTTTACACTACTACTGGCCCAGATCAAATATGAAAATAAAGACAGCACCTAACAAAGTTGCCAAATGTTGCACATTTTCTTTCTTATTGGAAGTAACAGGCGGTGGTTACCTACTGAATCTGATGACAAAAGGAAAATTTAAAAGGGCATGTAAAGTGGCCCGAATTTGTACTCAATACTATTTCTCTGGGCAACCTTTAACTCGCCTTTCAGCTACTAGAAACCAATCCGAACAGATGCACTACATATCATGCATTGTCCTTTGTTCACTCCAGGAACAGAAACAACACCCAAATTACCGAAAAAATTAAAAATCTCTTGAATTAGATAATTCACCTGTTTGGTTACTTTGGGTTAGTTTGCATGAAGTGAAATATTTGACGAATACACACATACAAGTGAATAGTGTATTCAATGTGCAGTTCAATTCATTCACTTGAAAAAAAAATAGATAGACACTCACTGTGCACTATTTTTACCTTGCTACCTTCTTCTTCAAAACTACAGCAAACATCTTAAGAATTGGCTATAAAGAAAATGACAGTAACAAAGAAAATATAATATTTTATTCTATTAATGAAGCTCTCCATTGCTTTGAGTTGGGACCGAAACAAAACAGAAGCCTTTCTTTCTACATAACTGTTTCTTAGTTACAAAATTTTAGCAATGAATAGATTTCTTTCGGCTCAAGTATGGAGTATCTTGCAATTTTTTTTAGTTTCAACTACTCTATATAAGTACTGGTGATTTTTGGTAATTATTTAGAAAACGGGTTTTCACTATTATAAGTGATTTTTGGAAAAGTCATTTTTAGGGTGTTTATATAGGTGAAATGTAACAATAATCTGCCATGGCAGCTTGGTAAAATAAAATTGTTTCTAGAATGTGTTATTAACAAATAGATACGGACCTGTGCATTTGGCAACAGCGCATCAGTGTTATCATTCTAATATTTCACCTCATGCATGGCCCTCCATTCGCTCCGGGGGCCCACTGAAACAAACCCAAGACATAACAACTTTGAAAAATATATCAATTAGCATGTGAAGGCTCAAAATGTACTTCCACACAAATCAGTTTGACAACATTGTCCTGTCAACAATCAGCTGCCAATCGTGATTTGCATCTAGGTACACCAATTTTGAGCCGTCACGTGCTATTCATATATTTTTCAAAGTTGTTTTTTCATTATTTTGGACATGCCTTGGGTTAGTTTTGTTCAGTTGCACCCCCAGTGTGAGCAAAGCGAGCGAGGTGAGGGCCATGCGCAAAGTGAAATATGAGAACAGTTACACTGCACTGCTGCCAAAATTTGTTAATAACAAATTATAGAAACAATTTCACTAAGCTGCCATGGCAGATTATTGTTACATTTCACCCATATAAACACACTAAAAATGCATTTTTCAAAAACCTCTTATAATAGCGAAAACCCATTTTCTAAATAATTACCTGATTTTTTGTGTGCAAAATCGGAGATACCTATATGTCAGAAGCCCCAAAATGTAAAATAATTATACCCGTCTATGATAATGAACAAACATCTTACTTTGAACATTCTTCATAATCTCAGCCACTGTTTCAGACCAATTTACAGCATTTAACGCTTTATACGTTGCTCGGAAATCACTTTTCCACATATGTTGTCCCACTGTCCATATTTGTTCTATTTCAGGATTAGATAATTTAACAGTTGATGGTATCCTTTTCCATAAAAATTTTGCATTACAACTAAAACAATAATCTGTTAAGACCAAAGTAATTTCACTTTAATATTAAATACCTTACAGGTCATTTTGATAAAGGTAAATAGCTAGAAGCTGTGCATAAACTTGGGGACTTGCAACTCCAGTTGGGGCCTAAAAATAAAATGAATCATAAAATCTTAACCTCACAGTCTCTTGGTACTTTACGGTTATACCTCTAATTCTTGGCGTTCCAAGTCTTCTGCTAGTTTATCTATATTATTTACAACCATTTTTTCTATTTTAAAATTTATGTATTTACAATTATATGAGACTTTTTTGTTTATTTTCTCGGCATTTCAAACAAATTCAACAAACGAATTGTCATGAAAGTCATGATTGTCATAGCGTCTTCTTCTTCTTCTTTACGTAACTAGGTTACGTAATTGTGGCTTTCACCGGTTGGTATTCAGCCATCTCCAAGTTATATAATTGTTCGGGCGCGCTTAACAAGCATCTGGGCGTAGTCCATATCCATTATTTCATTTTGTTTATTTACTTATTTATTGTTATCATTATTTTTTTAAGACAGGATATGAGTAAGTATGAAATAGAACAACAAATGTCAGTCTAGGAATTGGATAACAGGAATTAATTAATATTTTGATTTTCTTTTTATTTCCGCGACTACCGATCAGAACAGAAATAGTTTGGCTTCTATTTTCCCATATTCTCAATTGTGACTCTACAGATTCAATTTATTTTCGCTTAAATAATTAATAATGATCTTTGGACATCGAAATTCCTGGTTTGTAAGAGAGAAGGGCTAGTGATTCCCAGTTTAGACAATGCTTGATAAATACTTTTATTAGTTAATCGGCATTCCAGGATCAAATGTTGGAGAGAGCCTACCTCTCCACACTCACAATTTGGATCCTCCTTAAATTTTATTTTATGTAGATGTTGTAGAGTGATACAAAATACAATGTCCGGTACGCATCCTTATTATTGTTGTTATATGTCTCCTGTCGACGTATTCCATTTTCTTAAACCAAGGACTGTATAAAAAGGTTGAGTGTACCTATTTATAGAATTTTCCCTTGTGTTGCAATGTTTCCGCCCAGTAAATTTTCCATTTATTATTATGCTCCTCATTTCATTTCAAATATATCCATTCTTTTTTGGTGCATTTAACGCAATTGCAAGAAGATATTAGTATTAACACCGCTGGGCGCCGACAGGGAGATTTCAGTTCGTATTGCACTTGTGAATGAGAGGCGCGTGATTGGCTAGCTACGTGAGGTGAGCCATGTCTTCGTGATGCAAGCAGTTGTTTGTAAGTCAGCAAATAGTCTAGAGGTCTGCATGATTGGCATTTTAAGATCCTTTACAGGCGTAGCTGACTATATCAACATCGGCCTCTCCTATTGGTCGATCCGCATGGCCCTCCGCTCGCTTCGGGGGCTCAAGAAAAGGACTCTAACCCAAGACATACCCAAAATCAAGAAAAAAACTGATTAGAAACATAATCTTTAGAAAAAAAATAAAAAAAAGCAACGGGATTCGAATCCGTGCTTTCCAGGTGGTCCCAACTATCTAAACCTCTACACCACGAGAGCTCTTGCGACAAATTGATTGCATCACGAAGACATATTAGGTTTGTTCTAGCAGGACATTTCGGACGGTTTGAAGCCATCTGGAGTTTGCGCATAGCGATATAAGCGTCGCTTTTATTGCTATGCGCAAACTCCAGAGGCTTCAAACCGTCCGAGATTTCATGCTATAACAAACCTATTGTAATACGAGATGGATCGACCAATAGGAGAGGCCGATTTTGATATAGTCGGCTACGCCTGTAAAGGATCTTTAAATGCGCATGATTAGCCTTCACTTCGGCGACCCGGGTTCAAATCCCATCGGTTTTGGTTTATTTTTTAAGTAAACAGTTTTTTCTTGATTTTTCGGTTTTTCTTGGGTATGGCTTCGGTTAGCAATTGGTTAGTTTTCTTTTTTTGAGCCCCGGAGCTAGCGAAGCTAGCCGAGGGCCATATACTTGCCATATAGGAAAATAGGATTAAAACCGTAAAAATAAACGCGAGTGAAACCGCGGCTGAAAGCTAAAAGTGTCCTATGTCCTTTACTATACTCTTGAAATTATCTGTACAAAATTTAATGATGATCGGTTAGTAGCTTACGCGTGGAAAATGGGATTAAAACTAACTGTAATAATCAACGCGAGCGAAGCCGCGGGTAAAAGCCAAAAGTGTCCTATGTTCTTTACTATACTCTTGAAAATATCTGCACAAAATTTCACGATAAGTAGATTACGCGTGGAAAATAGGATTAAAACTAACCGTAAAAATGAACGCGGGCGAAACAACGGGTAAAAGTTAAAAAAGTTCTATGTACTTTACTATACTCTTGAAAATATCTGTACAAGATTTCATGATGATCGGTTGAGTAGTTTACGCATGAAAGCGTAAGCAACAAACAAATACATTCGCATTTATAATATTAGTTGTTCGCATTTATAATATTAGTTAGGATTCTTTAATAATACTTACTGGCAGCTTCAATCGGAGTGGATTAATTCAGTGCACAAATTCGACACGAAAATCTAATGCCACCAGGAATAACATCAACCTATGAACACAGCTTATTCGCTACCAGCTAGTCATCCTGGGCCGGCATCCTTTTATTTGGGAAAGCCAATAAGCAAATTTTGCAAATTTAAGAAAAGGGCCATGACTCAATATCGTTTTAAACGTCTGGGCATCTGAATAATACTTTTTACAGTTCGTTTAATTTAAAACATGCGTATTTATCGTCTAAAATCCGATTAAAAACGATTTTTAAATGGCAAAATTGTATAAAAATCCGATATTTCCGGCCTTTTTTAGGACGATAGCCGTGGCTTCGGACGAATTTGTCGTGGATTTTGGAGCGAAAATTAATTTTAAATTAAAACGTCTATTAAAAATTAGCTGTGCTATGGAGCCAAATACACTGCGAATATAATATAATGAAAATCTAATACCGCCTTAGCGGCTAGCTTTTTAGAAGCGCCATTTGAGTTGTTGCACTTATTTGTTTATTTTTAAAGTAAACCCAATTTTTTAAAGGGAATCATGCTATTTACATCAATCACGAAAATTAACATTACATTTTAACCAAGCAATATTGCGATTCTGTTGCCTAGTAACGTTATGATGAATGTTTATGTTTGCTTTTTTTTTATCAAAAGTGACGGTTGTAACGAAGTTACTACATTTTCAGGGCATGGTATCCACTCTAGGTTTTAGCTTTCTTATTATACGACCTATCGACATCATTCTTTTTCGTAAATTCAAACTTAAACCGATGGGTTTTATAGAGTATTCCGTCGCGAAAAGCCGGGAAGACCGTTTTTGCATTTTCCGAAGTTCTCGCGTATTACCGATAAAACGCTGCATCACTTCCCATGAATCGTGTGCGAGGTTCGCACCTAACGGCCGGCCGTGACGCGATCCTCACCACGAGCCGAGTTAAGAAAACCTCAGTTAAGAAGGCCTCAAGAAGAATCCACAAGCCGACCAGACCACTTTACCGAGGACCGTACTACCGCCAATGTAAGCCGCCGGGCTTAAAG
This sequence comes from Pissodes strobi, assembly GCA_016904865.1. Lineage (NCBI taxonomy): Eukaryota > Metazoa > Arthropoda > Insecta > Coleoptera > Curculionidae > Pissodes > Pissodes strobi. The sequence goes on from JAEQML010056669.1 coordinate 6,734, forward strand.
ATGGACCGGCGCCGCTTCCTGCAGACCTCTCAGCAGATTCTCTCTCTCTCTCTCTCTCTCTCTCTCTCTCTCTCTCTCTCTCTCTCTCTCTCTCTCTCTCTCTCTCTGTTTACAGAAAAACCGATGACTTGACGAGAATCTGCGCCCAAAATTGTAACATCACGATTTCAAGTTTTGACACATCACCACACATATTTTATTACTGGAAAAGCGAACGATCTGGACCAATTAAACTTTTGTACATGAAATATTACGAGTATAATGTACCAAACAATTGCAGGGATCCGAGGGTGATTTTTGAAATGAACATTATGTCAGGTTGCCTACTATTACGCTATTTTTGTCCTTCTAATGGGCGCAAACCTTCACTCCAGCTTAGCAGGAACTAGGAGTGAATAATCTCAAATCGAAAGAAAAATTTTAATTTTGAGAATTTAAAGTTAGATATTGAATGAAATAAAGAAATAAAATATGTCAATGCGTAGGCTAAAACGAGCTGTCGCCGAGCGTATAAATTATGCCCTAGCTCAAATGCCGGAGAGTAGGGTGCGGGTTGATTTCTTTAAGGCGCTACGGGATTTTAGACAGCACAAGCGAGAATTACCCCAAAGTTGAAATATGGAACTCGTTCTAGCTTAAGCTACGCGACAAAATAAATTAATACCAAAAAGTCGTTATTTATTTCCATCAGGAAAATCGACCAATAAAACAATAAAAATTAAGTTAGAATATTAGATTAAATATATATTCCGGCAATTTATCAGTAATAATAACCGAAAAATAATTACCCAGAAACTAATAAAAGATCAAGCTCGGTATAAAGCGAGTACCCAAATTAACCGAAAACTAAAGTCGATGAGAACAAACACTCAAAAATAACTAAAGTAACCGATGAACAAATACTCGAATATTAATCAAAGGTAAGTCAAGAACGATTCAATTATTGAGCGAAAAGTAAAAAAAGAAACAGATAATTACTGTAATGGGCCTTTCCTTCAGTCACAATTAAAAAAATATCAATTAAATAAAACAGGTAAATAAACAAAGGATTGGTTTTATTACCTAATAATAGCAAAGCTAGTCAGGTGGGAGAAAAAAATTCAGTTGAAGAAAATTTCAGTAGTCAATTCTTATGGTTACACTGTATTCTTAAAGGTAGGCTTTACTCGGTGAAATAATTCACATGCTTGCTCTAAACAAATTACGAAATATTTAATTGTAATTGATGACGATCGCTTAAAGCATTAGTAAAAAGAACGTCAGTAAAATATGTCGAAAGCCAGCGATACTACAAATAACTTCACGTTATAGGTAAGTTCAATTAGCTCGAGTAATCACCTAATTATAGACCAATTCACGGACCTAGAATCAAGATCCGTTACAGATGCTGTATAACTAACTAACTAAGGTTATTTGGTTCAGTTAAATTATGTTGATAACTGCCGTAAACCGGGGTGACTATAGCCCCTAGGGGTGAAAATGGCCACAAATTGAAAAATGTTTAAAAAGTCGTAACGTTAAAATTTAGATATTCTTAATTAAACAACTGATGGAAATTAATAATATATACCTGAAAATATAAAATGCAAGCGTTTTTACATATCTAACGTTTATCTTTTGTTTTTCGTAGTCAGTAGAAAAGGACATGAAAAATGGCCTAAAAAAGTGCCGTAATAACTTTATTCATCAAGCCGCGGTTTTTAACACCAAAAGAATTTTGTTTATTTTTAAGGCATACCAAAAGGTTCTACTACCTATGTTATTCTAAATTTTGTTTGAAAACTTTTGGTGTTTTGAGATAAGATGAGGCCATATTCATCCCTTACTATTTTAACATCTTTTGGGGTGACTCTGCCCACACGTAAAACGCTGGAGGTGGCAACGCGTGCAGAATAACATATTTTTATGCAGGGAATAATGATCGTTACAAATCTTTAGCACAGTCCAACTAAGGAAGAGGTGTCAGAAGAGTTACCACAGGGATAACTGACTTGTGGCGGCCAAGCGTTCATAGCGACGTCGCTTTTTGATCTTTCGATGTCGGCTCTTCCTATCATTGCGAAGCAGAATTCGCCAAGCGTCGGATTGTTCACCCTTATACTTACGTTTTAATCGCCTACTTACCACAAATTATTTATAGGAACCTTTATTTTGTTTTGGTTAGTGGCCATAGTCACCCCGGAGATGTTAGAATGGGTTTTAAGGAAATTGAAATAATTGGCCATAGTGGCCCCAAAGCAGGGGGTGAATATGGTTACCCAATTTTTAAAAAAAAAAGGGTGGAAATAATTTTTTGTGCTTTAGAAAAACTCATGAAATCGAATATACATATATCCTTCCCATATATGAACCATTTTTGAACTGGTCAACTATTAAATTCGAAAGATTGTTGAGACTTGAAGATAATAAGTGGATCATAGTCACCCCGGTTTACGGTGCCGAAAAAAAACGATATATAAAAAAAACTAGTTAGACCTGGCGTTATTATAGCCACCGATTAATTACAGACCTTAACGTATGGCAATTTACGCCACGGTCAAGTTACCAGTGACAAAAATAATATACAATCTGTTCGAGTAAAGAAAGTATCAAAGGCCGTAATAAAAAAACAATTAAAAATAAATAACGCAAAGTCCACTAGGAAATTAGTAGTGATCTGATCTACGGTTATCCAACGTAAGCCCGAAATCGTAAAAATTGAGAACAATAATAAACTAGTTCGACCCACAACGTTATTGCGTCAGTCAATTTACAGTTCAAAAAAAAATTCGATCCAAAATCTGTTTTACTCTAGATCAGCGGATCTATCTGAATTTTAGAATTTGATTAAATATAAGCCAGCATTTTAGGCTCGTCAAAATTGGCCAAAAGTTCAAAGTTCGTTCGAGAGAAAATTTGAGAATTTAATTAAATAAAACCAAGTTATTAGGCTTGACAAGATTCCCCAAAAAACCAAAGTTCATTTAAAAGAAAATTTGAATGACTAAATGTTGCCCTAATTAAGGACAAAGCGGTTAAAAAGTTATTCTTTGTTCGAAAACGAAGCAAAAAAAAATAATAGTTAGAGATCGTAGTTAATTACACAAATTTGCCGCGACATAGATGAATGAAAAAATATATAAAATGGAAATTTCTCACCTGGCCGATGAGTAACTCCTCAGGCAGCTTCCAGAAAGAAGTGCTCACGGTAGGAAGTAGACTTCCTTGACAGGCGAAGGACTGCAAGGCTCTATACCGGTGGTACGCTAGACAGGCGTAGCCAAGGAACACTCTGTCGCTAACGATGCTCGTAGATAACCAAGAACAACTCGACGGTAGCAATATACCTCACAGTAGAAGTAAACCCAACGGTAGTCAGTAACCAAATGGTAGTAGTAACCCCAACGGTAGTAGTAACCCCAACGGTAGTCAGTGAACCAACGGTAGTCCCCCGTGTAGGGCGGTAGCCAGTTGCGTAACGCTAGATGGCTTTCAGTCGGGCAAGTGGGCTTCTTGCAAAGCAACACACAAACCCCACAAAGGGCAGTGTCAGACAACAACACTTACGAAAAGATAAGGCACGACTAAAGACTGAAACTGTTAAAATGACCCGGTCATAAAAATCCCATTAACAGGGAAAAATCACAATTGTTTCCAACCGGCGTCTAAAAATGACTGCTTGTCTCGGTTCGTCGTAAGAGTCCCAAGCGACCGAAAACCAAAGAGCATCAAGCCGCACGAAGATTCCCACCTCGGAAAAAACTCGCTCAACTAATGAATATCCAGCATGGTTGATCACATGTTCCTCTCAATAATTCATCCCAGGGAATTTTAAACGATAAAAACCTGGCATTTCGATGCACAGGCATCCTCAAAAAAAACTACCCAGAGTAGCCAAAAGCGCATTGCCATTAAGCCACTTCAACTAATAGAAATCCCCATTATTCATAGACAATTAAAATAAATGCGTGCGACGCTCACTCCCATCAACCAATCCCAAAACAGTATGCGACGGAGCCGGAAACAAAGCCTTCTACCATCGACTTAATCTTCACGCGTTAAATTCAATTTGTTGAAAATCGAATCGTTTCGCGGCGCGGATTTATTAAAATTTCTCGATCGAGAGAGAACGACGAAGCCAGGTCAGCCGGCATATTTACGTGAATCTTCCCGTTATGACCCACGAATGCGTTCGGGACCATGTGAAGGGTGACAAATTCTAGGGTGATTTACGCATCGATATACGCCAGACAAAACGGCCTGTGACGCTACTTATATTCACATTTAACACAAGTGTTCAATTTTGATATAACATGTTCTATATCGATTTTCAGTTGTTTCTGATTTATTAACGCTTAAAGTTTTGTTCGCAATAAACTAATCTTTTGATTAAATATTTGTTTATATTAAATGAGTAATTTAGTTAAATGTTCAAATTGCCTGCCGTTGGCTTCTGGGCTAGGCGATAAGCAAATTCATCAAATATATTTTGAATCATTTCTGGTGTTATTTTTCTAATTTCGTTTCGAATCCTACTTTTAAGTTCTTCAATAGTTTGTGGCTTATTAAAATACACCTTATGTTTTAGGTACCCCTCCATAGGAAAAAGTCCGTAGGGGTTAGATCTGGAGACCTTGCTGGCCACTTTATTTATCTTCTTCTACTTATCGATCTTTGTGAAAATACCGTATCAAGATAATTCCGAACATTATGATTAAAATGTGCGGCGACCGCCTTGCTGGAACCAATTATATCGAGCTCCTCTTCATTTGGGAATAAGACAAGACCGCTAATGCAGGAATCAGTCCATACTCAAGAAAATCACCTAACGTTGGCTACAGTGGCTTTATACAGGACAGTGACGACAATAGACCATATATATAATACGGATTATATATATGCAATAGACCAGGACCGCCATTTTGGAGCAAATTTTCTTAAAGCTTATATGGAAGTTTCGCGTTTTTTGCATTTTCTTAGCAAGAAGCTAACAAAATAAAGCGACTGAAGTATTATAATGGTAGGAATATGTTAACCGAACCCTTACCTAACAAAACTTTAATAATTTTCACGAAATTAACTAGCAAAATAATTGAAAGTATTATACTAGCATTTGAAAATCCCGCATGTATAAGCGGCAAGGAACATGTTTCCGACTCTTTTTGAGTGTAGTACAGAAAGGGACAGAAACTCAACCGAAACTACACTTATCAGCTGAATGGACAATGTAAGTGGGGTTAGGATGACTCAATGGTAAGCTGTGAGCTGTGACTCAAGATTGTGACAGATTGGTAGGTAAATATATATAAATATTTGTTTTTTATTAATAATAACGTTTTAATGTGATAATCAGAATGGTCGTCTGTGTTCACGGCATGAAATTTTAGTAATTTCTCCATGATTTGAGGTATCTTTCAGCAAGGTGATGTTATAAATAGTAAATGTAATTTTTAGGTCCATATTTCAATTAGGAACCTTCCCAAAAAAATGTTTTGAAAGGAACAATATATAATATGAAGCAGCGAAGCAGGTATCCAGTTTATACAGCAGTTGATGCAAGAAAGGGCACTTTTCTTTAGAGCAAATAGGTATATGGATAAGCTACGGAGGGCTATAGGGTAGGAGACCGAACGCTTATGGCCGAATTTGCGATTTCTGTCCATGTTTTTGGTTAGTTCGCTGGGTTGGCCGACAGAGGCGCAGTGATCGCACCCGCACTTAACTTTTCGTGTATTAGATAGACCAACGAGAGATTTTTTTGGATTATTTGTGTAAAAAACTATTTATTTCTGTATTTTTGCGTTATTAATATAAACAATGAGTGACATAACTTGTTATACAAGTAGAGTTTGCTTCGTGCCGGGATGTAAAACGGGTTATTCTTCTGATAGGAAGCTCAGGAAAGAACGAGGAGAGAACAACCCAAGTCTCTTTCAAGCTCTTAACGTAAGTAAAATATTTGTTGATAAACACTATTAACGATTAATGCATTCGTTAAAATATATACTTTCGATTTTATAAAAATTTTAAAAATTACATCAATGTTTAGAATGTTTGCAAACAACATAACCTAAAAACTCTTGGGAGTAAAATTATTGTATAGTAATAAGAACAAAAATTAATATGATTACATTAGAAATAGTTTAATTGTTCGCCTTTTTAACAAATATTTTGTTTAAACACTATAGTTTTCATAGATCTGAAAACTAAAATAAGGCCATTTTAACCAGTTATCACTTAGGTGGTGGGAAATCATACAAAAGCCCTAGATGTTCATTAATACGTTTTCTTTTTAGGATCCTGTAACATTTCAAACGTGGCTAAGAACAATTCCTAGACAAGATAAAATATTTAGTGTAAAAGATGTTGTTTGTGCGTTGCACTTCCCAGAAAAGGATATTTTGCGTTTTTATGAAACAAAATTGGTTGATGGCACCATTAGTAGAATTCCGAGAGGAAAACCAATATTAAAGAATGAGTCAGTACCAGTGATATTTCCTAATCTCCCTTCATATTTATCAAATCCTAAAAACAGGCGAAAACCATCATGTGAGCGAACCGAGGAGCGATCCAAGATACAAAGCATAAAAAAAATAAAACATATACCATTACACGATCCACCTAAAAGTACTATTACTTGAGCTGGAGTTGAAATGCCAGGTTATAGCTTAGAGGAATCTTCCGATAAGCCACATGTCAATAACGAGATAGATGCAGCATTGGTTTTGTTTGAAAATTTGAAAAATAATTATAACACAATTTGCACTCCAAATAAGCAGTGGTCGGGTACATTTATTTGTGGAAGTACTTTTTGCTGAATGGGATGATATCTATATCAAAACCATACCATACCACAACACCAAACCATACCACAAAAAAAATTGTGATACGCCAGGATATGTCTTTTAAGGTATTGGATTTTTATTTGGTTACTTCTCATGTTAGTAATAGAATATTTTTTATCGAATATTTAATCACTTGCTACATAATTGGGACAATAACAAGTATTTACAACTAAGTGTATATGAGCCCAGTCACATATATGTTGGAATTTCTCCTCTGATGTTTTGAAATAGACTTCTCGACATGTGTAAATAAAACAGTTGTAATTTGATTCCGAATATATTTGATTTTAAGTAAAAGTTAAATCTTGACACTTTGGGTCATCGTTAACTGCTGAATTTTTTGATGCTAATAAAATACTTTCCACCACATTGTATAATATGTTGTTACTTATTTCATGAATGTTTTAAGGTGTTGTTTGGGAAAACTGAAATTAAGCTTGATGGTGGACACAAAATATTTTCAGGCTTTGAAGAGATAGAAAATATACTAAAAATCATTAACAAAATGAAAATATCTTCAGGAATTAAATTGATAAGGTGGGTATATATAGGTATATTTTGAGGTATATCTGAGTAACATCTGTCATTTTTCTTTTATATTTTTTTAGTGCCTGATTGTGTACTTCATCACTACATAGGTACTACTAAGTACAATAAGTATGTCGGATGTAAGTAACTTACTCCTTAAATTGTGTTGTGTGTTGCTGCTTAACAATATTTTGTTCTTAGTGGTGTGATGCTATACCTATGAATTTATGCATAGGAATTATTGTACAGTATTGATAGTTTGTGGTTTTCTTCTAATGTATTTCATTACACTTCCTAGTTTGTATACACCTGTTCTCTGAATAACTTATATAAATAACAATATATACATAACAATTATGAAAGACATTTTAAGACATATAAAATACATCTATTAATATTCTACTAAAGTAAAGAAAATAATTCTATAATATTTTACACTAAGTTTGATTTTTTTATTAATGTTACTCATCATCTGACTCATTTCAGCTTCTGTCGAATACTGTCGATATACACTCTTTGATCTGTATGGGAGCGGGCTTCGGTTGGGTTAACATACTCTTGACGTGGTTTAAAACCAAAATAAATTCGTCTTTATAATTATTTATTTTGGAATAAAATAAGTTATCTGTCTATCTATCATAGATAGGTTGAAACAAGTTACTTTAGAACTTAAAAAAAAAACATATTAATTTTGCCACTCATTATTATTATGGCATGTAAGCATTTTTTACATACACATTCAAGATGAGAATCTTCTTTTGGAGTCTGTTGTTGGTTTATTTATTTATATATTTATCCCTGATCACTGTAATGAAATAAATTATATTTTTTAACATAACTGCTTTTTTTCTGAGTTTAAATTTAAATAATAAAAAATGTGTATTAAAGTTGTGTGTTTTATTTGCTTTCCAAAAAAAATAGTCCTTTGTGTATCTACAACATCCTGATTTTTAAAATCCAAGCATCTTTGGGATCGTATTAACATAATGCATCCAAAAAGGTACTTATTCTACGGAACACTTTGTATTTACGATTATTTAAGACCGGGTGGTTAATTTCTTATTAACATTAGCTATACTTTTTCTGTATTAATAAATTTTCCCAATGTATTCTCTTTTCATAAAAAAAAATCGATTCTAAGAAGTAAGTAAAGGAATATAAAAAGTTTCCTCTATGTTGCATATACTTTTCGGAAATACTGTATAATCTTTTTGGACCCATCATTTGCTATGCTATTTTTTCAAAAACATTCTTGCTGTGACATAAAACACAAACACTGCTAAAGAACTTCTTTTAAGCCTAAATCCTTGAAAACAATTAAAGATAAATTAAGTTTGAAAGCACATGTTGTTTTGTCAATTTTATCATTAAATAAAGCAAAATCCGTCTATGAAATTTTAATGAATATTTAAAAAATAGCTTTTACTTCATGTAAAATCGTTATTTGTCTCTCAGAAAGCAATAAGTTAACTAATTTCAATAAAAAATAGTTATTGTCCCATAAGAATCCATGCATTTTTTAGCGCGGATGAAACACATGCGCCTCTGGCGGCAGTGTTTGAAAGCTGATTTATCGATGCAAAACTGTGACCGAAACAAATGTATTGCGATCGGTCTCCTACCCTATAGCCCTCCGTAGGATAAGCAAAGCATAATATTTAAACAAGATGACATGATGTATACTTCCGTCATTGTCTAAACAATGCTTTCGTCTTCCATCACATGGAATTCTAAATTTTCAACAGAATTGATCAGTTTAAAAATAAAGCTGCTGCCATAAAATCATGTCTAGATTAAAGCTGGATTTATAGTTTCCGTAAAGTAAGAAGTAAGCAGTAAGCCGTAATCGATAAGAAGTAAAACGTAAGCAGTAACAAACATTTGATTCATAGTTTCCGTAAGAATTTGTTTCCTATTTTTGTCATTTGCCAAATTCAGGTTTATGGTAAATATTATGTTCTCCGTCCCCTATCTTTTCCTCCATCTTTTTTGAATCTCTTCAATTATAAAATACCATAAATTTTGAAAACTTTAATATTTATTAACATTCTACCTACCTACATACTACATACCAGTGGAACACATTGCAGAAGCAATTGCCTCACAAGAGTCCCAAGCGTTGCATCTTTTATTAGTATCTATATAATCCTTTAATATAACGAATAATGCTGAATAATGTTTATTAAAATATGGTCTTCTTCGTGTTCCGTCAGTAAAAAAATACACAGAGATGAAATGTAAACAAACAAAAATCAAAAATGCCGGCAGCCGACGAGCATGCGTTCAGGTTAAATATCGTATTACGCCTGTGCACTATCGCCGTAAGCCGTAAGAAATGGAATTGAACCATTTCTTACTTCTTACTGCTTATCGCTTACTGCTTACTGATGAACTGTGAATGTCAACGTTACTCGCCATTTGTTTATTTTTCTTACTGCTTATTGTTACTTCTTACTTCTTACTTTACGGAAACTATAAATCCAGCTTAAGACTTGTTCATGTTAAAAACATCTTATTTATTTATAATCAACATAAAGAATATAAAAGCTTATTTCAATTTTCAGCTTTGACCAGAGAGAAAAAATCAGATTTAATAAGGATGCTATCAAAAAATGGATCCTGAATAATGAAAAATTCATCATGATTTTTATGGATGTTGACTACGAACAGAAGTTCATTTCATGTAGTGTTAGGAAATAAAGTAGGTACACTATTTGACAAACCTGTATTTGATCTAGAATAAATATATTAATTTTACTCAACGTTGTTTGATTAACTTACTTCGATCTCTTCTTTCTTGTCGATAAAGCTTTAAGCTAAACGGCAACAATAAAAAAAATCTTAAATAAAATATGCTTATATTACCTAATATATTTAAAACAATACAAAACAGGAATACACCTCCGGTTATTAACAAAAGCTAAATAAAGAATCTTAAACATGGAAAAAACTAGTTTCTTGAATTGAAATTTTTAATACTAATAGTTTTTTTCAACGATTTACTAGCATATTTTTGCACTACTTTACTTTTTCTCTTGTTAACTAATTTTGATCTACTAATTATTTTTTGACTCATATTATGACAAGGTTCTGTGATAACTGTACTATCAATTTTCCATTTCTACCAAAAAAATAAATCATGCGTTCATGGTAAAAAATCCAATCCATTCTTGACTCCTCAGTTTGCTCGGAAAAAAGCCTCGATATGGAATCTGATGAGAATTCAAGGCAAATTCACGCTTTGTAGAAGCCTTTCTTTCCACATTGGTTTTGGAAATGGAAAATATGGTTGGGATAGCATTTGGCTTTAACTTCTTATCTCATCTTTTTTCCTCCCACATGCCTGGCGCAAAATGAACCTGCAAGAAAAGATAATCCATTACTACATTGTAATGTACACATCACTTAATTATGCAAATTGAGGCATGACATTTGACGAACATGTTACTTAGACTGCGTTGTACAAAGCTGGCTAAGCTCGAGTCAGCTAAACCAAGACTGGTGGTTGAAGACTCCCATTTAAAATATATTGCAGATAAATGATCTAATTTGACAGCAATGTATTAAGGAGTTCAACCACCAGTTGTAGTTCAAATAAGCTGAGTTTAAGCAAGCCTCTATTTTACAACCAGGCCCTACTAACTACATAACAGTAACTACGTATATGATGTTAAACATGGAATGTTATAAATGTTAAAGTATTTTTTGTACTTCCAGGACTAAAATGGTTAATTTAATCCTAAGGGACTGAAGTACATTTGGACTGTGATCGTGATCACAAAGTTATCGACACTGACAACTTGTTTACTTATACTGTAACTAAGTGTTTCAAAGTAGAACAATACGATATTCAACTGGTAAAGAAAAGCCTAATATAACATTTTATATCAAAAAAGGCATGCAGCTGCAATATACTACATTCTTATAAATACAAAAAGTAGAATATAACAACATTCTTTGGTGTGACAAAAAATACTCGTGAAACAATCACCCTTCAACTTTACATGCCCACGATTTTTTTAAATCACTACATATAGGATAATAATGTATTGGTGGGCCTGTAGAAGGCCTGCAGGGCATGTAAAAACCTACGTCTGACTAAATCTTATAGATAATCTACTTTAAAATACCACTTGTTTACCTACCTTGGTACCTACGAAAGCGCTTTAAAACATAATATAACTTTAATGTCAAATTGGATATACCGAAACTACACACACAGGTTTAATAGTCAGCAAAAAAGTCACTAGAAAAACGCATAAAATCGCTATAAATCACAAGAACTTATCCACAGTCACATATGAAAACAAACTAAATTTGCTCCAAAATGGCGCAGCCAATCAGCGCGTTGACGAAACATTGTCGTCACTGTCCTGTATAAAGCCACTGTAACGTTGGCCGGTTAAGGCTTCCTCAAAGAAATACGGACCTATTACTTTATCTTTAATGATACCTGCCCAAAAGTTAATTGACTGACTCATACACAGTGTATGAGCTTCTTATCACCCAATTAGGATTATCCACTGACCAATACCGACAGTTTTGCCTGTTTACTATTCCATTAAGGCAGAAAGTTGATTCGTCTGAAAATGTAATTTTACGAATAAACTCTCATGGTTATGACAAATCATGGTTTCACGAAATTCTATTCTTCGATCAGGAGTGTCTTCATTTAAATTGTGCATAAGCTTTATTTTGTAAGGATGGTATTTGCTTGTTTTTCAAATACTTCTTACAGATGTAGCTCCAACGTTGTTATCAAGAGCTACTAATTGTGTAGGTTTACAAGGATCTTGTTCTAACGAAATGAGAAAATTTAATTTAGTTTCCTCCAACTCTGCCAGATGTTGATAGATCAGTTACGTGTCCAAATTCCCTATTTTCTTTTTTTTCAATTCGGCTGACTGTAGATTGGGTGATTAGTTGATTTGGGTATCTTGGATTAAAAAGCTGGCATACCTCTATTTGCGTTCGCATCCGGTCTCCATATCCTAGCATCATTAAGATTTCTATTATTTTTGCTTTAGATAACTTAACCATAATCATTATACGAAGTCGCAATGGTTACTTTATACAGTTTTAACACTGTTTGAATAACTGGAGCATCGAAACTACGGAACTTCTCTAGCAAAACAAATACCTTATCTTTTAACAGGTATTTTTAAATGGATAGTATTTATAAACAACTTTAAAAGTAAAAAATCAAAGACAACTGAAAATCAATATAGAACATGTTATATCAAAATTGTATAAAATTTTTCACAGTATTCAAAAAAGTAATAAACTATGGGGTGTCCCATTAGAAAAAACCACTGATGCCGTCATAACTTTTATTTGATATACCCTGTATAAATAAAAATTATCCAAAAAGTAGCGAAATTTAAAACTAAATTCGACTTGTCTGGCCATTTGTAGAAATCCTTGCGAGTTTTATTGAATTTATGCGGGACTTTTGGCGGTTACTGTATATTTTTTTATTGTAGGCTCTGGCCTGTTGCCGGAATGTATCGAACATCAAGTGCTCACGCAAACTAATCGTCCATCTAGCCCAGGTTGCTCCAATTTCTGTGTTGACAATTATTGTGAAAATAAAATAAACAAAATATGATAATTTATTTAAGATTTACCAACTTTTTAGTGGATACTTATATATTTCACTGAAACAGTTATTTCTATATTGCTTTTTGAATAAAAATGTCCAGCGAATTATTCTAGTGATCCAGACATTCATCAAAAATGATGATCTATAGTTCTGTCCAGAAATCTAATAATTTGTAGTTGTCTGAGGAAGCAGTCATTATCGAACACCATATTACCTGCAATTCTCATTCTATTGGCGTTGGGCACCAAATTATTATGTTCTTACCAATTTGTTATCAGATCCCAAATTATAACTCGCTACTGCTTGTATTCTAGATAGAATTAGATAGAATGGGGCAAAAGGACGCACGTAACATATAAGTACATAAGCCAGAAATATTAATGAAACCAAACGTTTATTTTTTAGCCTAACAGTACAACCACCTAGGTACAAAAAGTGATATATTTCACTTGAAAAAACAAAAAGAGTAACACTTCAAAAATTAAATAGTGAGCGGACTCAAAATGGGATATTTGCCCCACTAGTGGGGTAAAAGTCTCAAACGCGTGGGGCAAAAGTCCCTCACAGATAATAAACATGAGGTAAACATTATAATAGTAACAAAGACAAAAACTAAAACAAAAAACAACGAAAACAAAAATTCACATATCATGAAAAAAGTAAAAAAAAACATGGGAAAATAGGTTATTCACAACAGTCGCAAATAAATTTTCCAATATTTTCATAAGCGCTGCACTCCTCGTGTCACCACTTTGAACATTTTTCGCATTGAACCCAATCTTCTATTGGCCGATCGCTATATTTCTCAGAGCAACCAGGATATGCAAGTTCATTCGAAACAAGATGTATGTGGCAAAAGGCCGCGCGGATTTTTGCCCCGTGAAGAAATAGGATTTTTGCCCCACAAGCTAAAAATATTTTAAAATTTACCGCTATGTTTTACCAAATTAGATTCGTGCAAATTCACTGTGTTTTACATACACTTACATGCCATAGATCATTCAACTAATTGGTTTGTAAAATACAATAATAATCAACGACACAATAGCTTATAAACTAATTCGCTAAAATTACATGCAACGCGTATAAAAGTATAAATTACATCATGGCTGCAAGAACACCCTGCTAGGCACCCAAGAAAACACTGGCCGATGCGGTTTGGTATTTTTTAGAACATATTGTGGCGGTGTTATCTGATTTTGCTTTTTCTCTTGGAAATTTTGATTTGAGACTATTGCCCCGCGAGTACTTTTGCCCCATTCTACTCTACTGCTAAAAACTGTTTTGAAATTGGACGCGTTGTTGTAATTCAATTCAAAGATAAAATACTTGGCAGATGGCGCTGAACGACAGATTACTAACAAATTAAGAATTACCAAATGAATAAACTACAATCAGTTTTATACCTTGAAATTCGGTCAAAACCAGTCCTCGTAATAGCTCAACCAGCACCGTCTGCAACCGAACACTTGGCCTAGCTCGTCTCAGGGTGGTTCGAACTTTATCTTTTCCCACTATCAAGTTCCAAAATGATGTAACTAGATATGGAATTAAATCAAAATAAGTAAAAGTCTAAGTCGGGGTTGGACGCCACCAAGTTTACTTTTGTTGGCAAGCCCTATCGTTGTTTATACGGAGACAGTGAAAAAAAACTTGGAAATAAAAGAATCAGAGTTCAAACTCAAATGTCAAATTAAGTAAATAATTACCTGTCGAAGTCTACGCTACCTGCACAATTACCACTCAAAATCTAAACTCTCAAATTCACCCAAAATAATACCAAGTATGTGAGACCAATACTTTTATTTTGAAATAAAAAATAAGAGCAAGAATTCAATTAAATGTTAAATAAGTTACTGTCTGACTAGACACACCCTCTTGTCATCTTGACAATCTAATTTGAAAGTTTGAAAGGTGTGAAATAAAAAGGTTATAAAATTTTGAAAGTTCACTTCTCCGAAACGCTCTGCTGTAACCTGCAACCTAGACGATGATAGAAATACCGAACTTATCACATAGACTATACTAAGTTAATTTAACTCGGTTAGTATAGCATTTCCAAAAGCCCGAGTTGCAAGTTTCAAACAGAAAACGTATCCCTCAAAATGCTATGTTACGTTTTAATATCAATGCCAAAATAAAATAAAAACGTATTAAAGTGAATAAACTTCCTCGGATATAATATGCACTACAGATTATCCATAAATCTAGTACCCGTAAGAAGAAACTAACGTAACTAGGCCGGCGTAGTAACACTTCACGAAAGGTATTATATATATATACTCTAGTGGAGTATGATGATTGCTATTACATACTAAAGAAAATATTAAAGCGTTTTAGGAAAATGTTTGAGTACTAAATTCTGTTTAAATTTAAAAGTCACTACAGTGAAGTAATTATTTCTGGCACAATATTTCTGGCTAAACGTGATAATATTAATAAAAATAAATTTATCTTGAAGAACGATCTCCTGTAAAGTTATGTCCGAAAACTGGCCATCATCCTTTTCTGTATATCTAACAGCCCAAATTAGTCAGGTTCCAGGTAATAGTGGCTCTTTCTACCCTACAGGGAATCAGCAATTAAAACCCCGCAACAACCAGCTAGCGGAATTTCGGTTGCTAAAATCCAGCTGTTTGAATGCAACTACTAGAATCCAATTACTAGTATCCAATTACTAGAATCCAATTAGTAGAACCCTAAAACGGAAATTAATCCATAACAGCAACATATCATGAAATTAACAGAAATGCCAAAATTCGGACCCAAAAATCTAATTGAAATTCTACATTCAAAACAACCTAAACAGCTTACCCATAACTGGGGTTCACCAAAACCTTCCTGGGTATCTTGAAAGGATTAACGGGCTTATTGCCATTACAGCGGTTGCTAGAATTTTTTTCTACAAGCACCTAACCCTCTCTTGAGAGCCTCAAACGACTTCCAGCCTATTTCATTTACAAAATAAATCACTTCTCGAGAGCTACCTCTCGTCTACCAAGGACTTTTCTTTGGCTAATAATAAAACAAAAGCCTTACAGAATCAACAACAACAGTTTTCTTCTGTTTCCTCTCATTCTACTGGATTAATAAACAGAAACAAATCTGTAATCACGTCAAAAACTATCGACTGACATTCAACTAAAAATCCTTAAATGTCAATTCAAATACTGCTTGTCAGAATGAGATGACTAACCAATCGATATTCCTTCCTAAAATGACTTTTATAAATAGGAGAATTTCCACCCGTAACACCATGTAAAAGAGTATTAAAGTTTAGGGGGGGGGGGGGGGTGTAAATTGTATACTCCTTTTAAAAAACGTTTAAAAATACACTGTTGATTATCAGGAATATGTAATATCAAACAAAGTGCCGATTTATGGGCATTAATTGAACTATATAATACGTTTAAGGTCTTTTCTGAAATAGACGCTAGGAACATTGGAAGTCCATCATTTGGAATGCCCCTCCTTAAAAAAGCTTGCATGACAGCTTCTCGACTGCCAAGGTAAGGTGTTTGTGACTGGGATGTGGTAACCTAGAAGGAGACAATATTAAATCCCTATCGGAGCCTAAAATTATTTCGGTTTGTGTTAAAAGTCTATTAAATACAGGATACTATGGCTGATTTGGCCATTCAGGCACTATGACGATACCTTCGGCTGTAATTATTTTACTCAAAACCCTGGAAATAATGGCAAATGGTGAAAATAAATTCCATTTTAAAGTGAACGCATCAACACCTTCAGATCCAGGATCTGGCTTCCATGATATATATCTATGACATTTAGTATTTAATTCAGAAGCGAAAAGATCTATAACTGGTTGTCCAAATTTTTGACAACCAAATTCAAATTCAAATTCAAATTTTATTCAAAAACGGGATACAACAACCAGTTTTTAATCTTCGAAATTCTTGATCGGCAATAATATTATCTTTGGATTTTATGTATGACGCAAATATAAATGTTTCTTATCTCGCAGCATTGCCACATATTTCGACAAAAAATGTCATTTAAATGTTGGTATTGCACACTCCTCATCTTATTGATACAAGAAATCGCTGTTTTATTATCAATTCTCAGCAAAATTTTACAATTTTTTAAGTTTTTAGAAAAGAATTTCAAACCACAGTAAGCTGCCAATAATTCCAAATAATTAATGTGGCAAAGTTGTTGGTCTCAGCTCCAGAAACCATGAGTACTTTTATTTTTACAATATGCACCCCAGCCGGCAGGCGAGGTGTTCGTAAAAATTTCCAAAATATAATTACTGTCTTTTATATCTTGTTTACTAGAATGTATATTATTAAGCCACAAAAGGAAGTCGCTTTTTAAATAGTCTGAAGTAAACATTTTGCCATTATAATTATCGTTTTCTCTTAACAAAGCTATCTATTTTTCTCTTCTTGTTTAATATATAAGCAACTATATTTTACTACAGGGCAAATTGCCACTAACTGACCAATTAAAATGCAAATTCTGTTATTTTACAATGTTTTTTGTTCATAATTTTTCTTATGTTACCCAAAATATTATCTTTTTCCTTTTGGGGAACTGAAAATGTCATAACACCAAGAAATTTTATCTTATGTGATGGTGTTAAAACACTATTTTCTAAATTTATTGTAAAGCCCAAGGAAGATACTGAACGTATAATCTAAATTTTTTGATTGATACGATAAACCCATTAGTGAAATATCATCTAAATAATATATAGATACGAAGCCTTGTGATCTTAAATGGTGAAAAATCGGTTTTAATAATTTCGTAAAAATAAATGGAGCAATAATTAAGCCGAAAGGAAGTACTTTAAATTCATACAGAACATTATTAAACTTAAATCTTAAAAATGTTCGATACTTTTTGTCTATTGGCATCCTTCAAGTCAATTTTGGTCATAAAACAGTTTTGAGTTATTAATTTAAGAACAGTTCTATAATCTTCTAACTTAAAGTGCGGTGTATTAATAAACAAGTTAAGTTTTTTAAATTTAATACAAATCTAGAACCTCCATCTGATTTAGGAAATAAAAAATAAGAAGATTGAAATTCATCTTGAGCGTGCTCACAACTAGTGGATTGCTCCTTTTTCTAAAAGTTCTTGAACGACTGTATTATATAATTTATGCTCTTTTTTTATTAATAGAAACCTTTGGAACCCTATTTTGACTTGGAATTACTCAAGAAGGTATTCTATAACCTTGTACCCAACTTAAAATTACATTGTTGGTAGTTAAGTGTTTCCATTTTTTTTTTAAATATAAGTTAATAATATAAATATTTACCTCTAACGTTGGTTCCTTCTCTGATGGTGGGATTGTGTCTCGAAAGTTTTCCTCCCTTCTCTCCTTACGGCTCTCCGAGGTATGTCCGCTCCCCTGTCCTGTGTTCAATTTTGATGTTGTGGCACTGGCACTGCTTGTCTGTACGGCTTGGATTCGGGTTTGTATCTGCTTTTGTTGATTTGGCCGCTGTAGTTTAAATTATTTTGTGAAAAATTCTTTTTTGGCTTCATAAGTGCTACCACCTGGAAAAGTGTAGTTTTTGATATAACTTGATATTGTTTCACTTTTTCTGTTAAGTTTTCGCCATATAGAAGTGTTTATTTATTTCTTGGCTCTCCAAGCACGTTTTAAACTGGGGGTTCAAAGTAGGACCTAACAAAAACCTTCTATGACGCGATATTTGGTGAAAAAAGTCATACATTTTTTTAGCCGAATTAGCCAAATTCTCTGTAGGTGGTTGCTTTTGTAGTACCAACGTACTAATTGGGTCATATAATGCCATAAGTCCGGAAGAAACTTCCATCTGAAGCTTTTGCAAAAATTTGTCTTCCCGGATTTTATTGTCCTCGAACGCTACAGCTTTTCCTCATTTAATATTGGGGGAACTAACACACTACAGTTGCTAGCCGGCGGATACAAATCTAAAAGCCTTTGTCTCTCCTCATCATCTAGACCTTTTGTAATAATATGGGCCCATCTAGTAGTAATGACATCAAGTAACACCCTATTCTTGTTTGTTTTTTCTTGAGGATCCATCCCAAAAAGGTTTAACAAGAAGTTCTGGCTTTCCTCTAGAGGCTCTGTGACTACTAAATCATTGTTTGATATACCCTATGGATTTTCTGGTAAAGCTTCCTCTTGGGAATCCTGCGAGTCAATAACCAATAAATATTCTTGTTCTTGCTGAGTTGTACTCGTATGAATTTGGCCTTCCGTAACTATCAAATTAGACTTTGTTTTCAATCTAAAAAAAAATAGATAATTTAAGGTGGCCAAAGTCGATTTAAAATCATAAAGATATTGGCGGCCATGCATCTGAATGCTTGAAAACCCTAATTAAAGAATCATAAAGATTCAGTGGGCCATTCAAAAGAATGCCCTTGGTCATATAAAATAGTGTCCTACCTGAATCATCAGAATTCGAACTTAACATTTCGATCTGTTTCCTCAATTTTTGCCATTTTTCCTTTAAGCTTCTCAAAATTTTTGACGCTTTTTCGTCACAATCACTATCCGAAATCTCACTGTGACTTCTTTTCGACATAATTGAAAATTTTAAAGCACGAACCGGAGTCTATCGCACAAGACAATAGTGACATAACCCAAGACAGGTCGAGAAACGGGCCAGGGGTGACGCATATTAGGTGATAAGAAATAAATGTTTTCTTTCTTTAAATTTGTGAGTCATTGCACGGAGGCAATATAACTACAGTTATATTGCAAAAAAGTTCGAAATATAAGCGAAGGATAATTTTAAATTAAAAACAATTAACATTACAAAAATACTTTATTTATAAAAACAAAATTAAACTGCTCAATCACAGTTTTAGCATTTGTTACAAATTTAAAATATAAATCGTCATAGAACAAAAAACGTTTCTCTTATTACTTAATAATATAAATAACTCCTAGTCCTAGGTAATTTACTTCTTCATACCAAAATTGGCTGCTATTCTTGACTTTTTCGGTTTCTTTTGTCGACTGGTACCATTGGTAGACGATGATACCTAGTAATATATATTTAATTTAAAATTTAAAGGATACTGGAAGTTAAAATTAAATTCGTAACATTTAATACTCTAGCTGAAGTTTTAGATGGTTAAGGCATAAACATATAAACATCATATTCCGATAATGTTAATGCTTAAAACTGAAGCATTGATAGCGATTACCTACGTAAATTGCATATGATCAAGCAGGACAATTTCATCTAGGTAAGAGTGAGAAGGGATGACAAAGATCTAGTTTATTTATTTATTTATTCAGTACAGTACGCCACAGAGCAAGCTCCAAATGGTACATAAAACACAAACTTAAACATTAAACATTACATTATATAAAATTTGAAAACGTACAACGAAAAACATACAATATATAAGGAAGAAACAAAATAAATTAATTAAGAGACCAGACGCTTTAAAGAATAAAAACTAATATTAAAAATGTCAATGTGGTTAAATTTTCTATTATATATGGATAACATTTGGTCTACGAAAGCCCTTTGTCCATAGTTGGTCCGGTGGGGCAGCTGCCCAAACAGTAGCTGGTATCTCGTAGTTCTTGCAGGCTCAACAACTTTGGGCTGTCAATCTGTACATGGATCAATTTGTACAGAAAAAATGCGTAGCAATTATGGCGGCGTTCTTCAAGCGACTTCAGGTCACACAGCAAGAGGCTTGTTTCGTAGGTGAGGTCTTGGTACGGAAAGCGATGTTTAAATAGGAGATATTTGGATAATTTGTTCTGGACTTTTTCCAGTCTGGATTTGTGACATAGATAATTCGGGTTCCAAATGACACAACCATATTCCAAAATGCTTCTTACCAAACAGTTGTAAAGGGTAGTCATAGCTTTGGTGTCTGTCATGTTTGATGTGTTCCTTCTTGCAAATCCCAATAGCCTAAAGCTTTTTGCAACAATCTGATCTATGTGTGAATTGAATGAGAGATCTCTATCAAACATTCCGCCCAGATCATTGAAAGTTGATACGGATTCGAGTGTTGTTTCATTAATATGATATTCTGTTTGAACGAGCCTATTGATTTTATAAAAACTCATCTTCTTGCATTTATTAACATTAAGATTTAAGAGATTATTTTCACACCAGAAGACAACACGATCAAGATCTGACTGAACGTCGAAAGATGATTTATTAACTTTTATTAAAATTTAAGGTCACCTGCGTATATCAGGAACTTAGATTTTTTAAAACAAGACGTAATATCGTTAATAAACAATGAGAACAATACCGGACCTATATGGAAGCCCTGTGGAACACCCGACAGTACCGTAACTTGTTTTGCGGCGATACTTCCAACTACCACTCGTTGCCGCCGTCCAGAAAGGTAGCTTTTGATTCATTAAGAGTGTGAGCAAATTCCAATGTTTGAAAGCTTAAAAAGAAGAAGTGGCACACACTATCAAAAGCCTTAGAAAAGTCAGTATATAATATATCGATCTGGTGCCCTGCTTCAAGTTTTTTTGTCAGGAAATTCTGGTAGATGGTTAGATTAGTAGAAGTTGAGCGGCCTCTGAAGAATCCATGCTGGTCCTCAGTTATGTAATTCTTATAAGTTTCAAAGATTTCGTCAGTGATGGTGGATTCTAAAATCTATCTAATCATGGATATACCTCTGTAATTCTTAAAGTCTGCCTTGTCAGTAGGGACTAAAGTCTCCATCAAGGAGCCATCTAACCCCCGGTAAGTTAAACTCGCCAAAGATGAAAAAACTGGTGTCATGGTGTCTCCTGCGTAGTTCTTCGCAGGTGTTAGTAAAATGTATGTTTCAAGCGTTGCATTTGGAGCATTACTGAAGCTAGTCTGTACCCAAACACTTTCATAAGCCTTACATGCTGGAGTCGACATCAGGTTAGAATTGTGTTCTTCATTCAGTGATATAAGAACAAGGCCCCTTCGATTGCATGCTAGGCGATCGTAGTAGCGGTCACAACGAAATACTTTGTAGTGATCAGGGAAAAACTCTGAGTCCAGATGATTGCGTGAAAGCCATGTTTCGGTGAGCATTATGCAGTCGTAATTACAGCTTCTTACTGAGGACATGATTTGCGATGATTTGGTTCTGAGGCCTCGCACATTGTGGTAAAATACTGAATGTGTTAGTCGAGTATTATCGATATCGGTGATGGTTTTTGCTGCGTAGGAAATAAAAAATGTGGATTATCTTGTTGGATACCTGGTGATTTGGGACGATTGCAAATTTCCTTATTTCTGCGTGTTGTGAAAGTACCATAGCTCAATTTGTCATCTGTGAGAGACTTATGCGTTTCAGTTTGATTCAGTGAGTTAATGTATTTTTCAAACATATGGCTCAAAATAGTGTACTTTCCTGAATACGTCAATTCTCCGTTTTGATTAACTTGAAAGTGCCCGATAAAACTATTGCAGTCCACATAGAAGGCGACCTTTTGGTTTTCGACTAATTTGGAAATCTGCTCGTTTTGCTTTTTTATAAATCCATTGAGAATAGTTCTATTTTGGTCAAGGGCGCGCTGATCAAAATAATGTTAGTATTTTTGGATCCATCCAACAAATCTTTAATAGTTTGGACACTAACATCAGTCCCGCGTTTTGCGTTTTCGGTACCTACCAATACAATTTTGTAGTCATCCTTTGAAAAACCCTTGGATAATAATTTATGCATCGCTGTTATGCTTTCCAAAGATTGTTTTTATGACACTGACAGATTGAGTCAACAGTGCTATTTGATATGGATTTAACAATTTTTCCGTTATTGTAACCACTTGGACCACTGAGCAGTAAAACCTGATTTTTCGTTGTGTTTTTGTTGGCTTTAGGAATGGGGTTTGTATTTCTTGAGTTAAGTACTAATTGATTCTTCTTTTCCTCAAGTGTCCCAATTGATTTTTTTAAGCTTTCATTTGCCACAGTCAATTTTTGCTGTATATTCCAGTGTCTCGTCTCTGTACTTTTCGTTGACCTTAAATGTTAATTCTTTTTGTTTCAAGATTTCTTGTTTTAATTTGATGTCCTCATCTTGCGCCTTTATTATATTGGCTTCCATTATCCCAATCCTTTTATCATTGTCTCTATTCGTGTTTGTGTGCTTATCTTTACCGTTTCTTATGCTTTCAAGCTTGTACCTAGTTTCTTTTAGATCCATAATGTGTGTTTCATTATAATTCTTTAGATTTTCGATAATTCCCTCCATGTTTCTGTGATTTTCTTCCAGTTCTTGGCATTTTTGTGATAAAGATGATTTATCTGTCTTCTTTGCTTCCATTTCGTCCTTTTGTAATTCACTCTTCTTCAGTAATAATAATTAGTAATAATAAAATTACCTTGTTTTGATTTAACACCCCTTCCTTATATGTCTTTATATCTTTAATGTAGCCTTCTTGTTCAGCTGTGATCTGATCTGTAAGATCTCTAGTGCTACGTCGTTGTTTCCTTATGTATTTGTCTTTGTCTTGATTTTCTTTGAGTAATTTTTCCATGCATTTGTTCAATTCTGCTATCTTATTTTCTTTGTCTTGTCTCAGGAACTGAGACAAGACTAGATCCGCGTCTTTGGTTCGCAAAACTATATTTAATTTTAAAAGTTTTTCTTCTTGATTCCTAGTTTCCAGTTCCAATTCCTCGATCTTACCTTTCAATACATTTTCAGGTATTTGGTCGCCGATTTTAGACTCATTGATTCTAAGAGCTTGCGCATCATTTTCACTGGATTTCAGATTCGCATTTAGTTTTCTTATATCATTTCGTGGTTTTTTATCGCCTTCCTCCTTTTCGTATATTAGCTTTTTTTATTGTTTCATCCTTTTCTGGGATTTCTGCCATGTTCCCTTTCAGAAGTTTAGGTATTGATTTTAATTTAGGTAGATCCTCCAGGATCTTTGAGCACCCAGGACAATAAAAAAGTAGAGTTTCCGGCTCAGAGCTATACAATGGCATTCGGTCGTGGTAATGTTGGAACAGATTTTGCAGAAAATTTGATCGCATGAATCACACTTCGCGCCAAATACCTCGCCTTCTTGAGGTCGTGCCTTAAAAACACATTTAGATGTGCATTTAGTGCAGGTTAATGTCGTCATCCCGGTATTTATTACAATCCCTTAAGAGCGTAATCCAACGACACATCGGCACAGCCAACCAACTAGGGCCCTCCGCCTACTCAGTTCGGCAATAAAAGCCAAGCAATGCGGCAACGCCGGAGCCACACAAAACTACGCTTCTCTCCAAGGTTCAGGCCAGCCGACCGGGCCGAGAAAAAGAGGAGGAGCAATCAAGTTAACCTCAAAGACACAAGTGTCAGTTACGGCGAATGGCGGGAAAATAGTAAACATTGCTTCATGTTTAACTAGTTCAAAATCGATGTAATCGGTGGATTTTACGATGTTCGTTAGATTGGACAGTGTTCTAGTAGAAAAATATAGGGGAAAACACGACGTTTTATAATTAAAGGCTCGTATATTACCATAAATTTGCACTTTGTTGTTCTTTAAAAATTTAAACCAATTGTCACTTCACTGTTTCTTTCTAGTTGACGAATGCGCAATATACATAGGGATATAGCCGGGCCTACTATACAGCCTCAGTGCGTAATAAGTTAATTTTTTACTTATATGGGGTAGAATAAAGGAAGAAATTACTTAGTGCATATAAAAATGTAATTCTGCTTGGAAAGTCATAATATGAAGTAATTTCAGAGAAAATGGTTAACGATTAAAGCTTATACGTATTTTTTTGGGCTTGTAAAATCAAAAATTATGGTCTAATTGAAATGTTAATCTAGTGGGAGTATTTATAGTATTATTTTGACAATGTTTAGCTAATTTGTGGCTCTAAAGGAAAAAAAAATGCCAGATAGTTCGGCGCTAAATTGGAAGACCTCATTACCTACAAACGAAAAAATTTCTCCATGCGATAGCTCTTAAGATAGGAAAGTGCAATCGGTTCTCCTCCTCTAATATGAAGGATTTGGATTCTATAGGTACTAAAAGTGGCAAAAATTACTTTTCCCCACGTCAATATTTCGAAAAAAGAATTTAATCATATGAGTATATCAAATATTTATCGATTTCAAGCACAATTATAGGACTCCATTAAAAAAAAACTAATTTGATTGTTACTTATTTTCAAGTCACTGAAAGGCACAATCTTTAAAACATGACTCCTCATCCTATGTATTATATCGATTAATTTTTGTAAATATCTTTACTGGTATAGACGTAATCTTTCGTCTCCCCATCGTTCAACTACCCTGTATAGATAATAAAGAAAATTGTACTGAATTTAGGAGTTAGTATTATATAATTATAAAGAAGAAAGACTGATATAAAATTTATAACACATTTATAACACCTGATTTACGTGAGCCTAATACATAGAGGCGTAGAATTACAAATTGCTTACGAAAACAGTAACTTCGGGAAAAAATGAAGTCATTGTAAAATAATACAAGCTTCTAGTTTTTACGTTGAGAAATATAAGGCGTTAAAATGTATATGATTTTCTCCCGTGGATAATTAAAATTCAAAGGAAATATACGAGTGTTTTTACCTTTCTAGATAAAATTAAATGAAAAATAGGGACTACTCATAGCAACATGTAGTTACTCTAATACAAACAACAAAACCACATAAGGGTCTATAGCCTAAAAAAAATCATCCCTATAAGGGATAGGATATTTTTCTAAGGATCAAAAAGGAAGCGGTTGAGAAAAACAATATTCGCTGTATTACCTTGAATTTACGTACCACTTTAATCTCATCAGATTTAGTAGACTTATCCTCGGTTACAGCACTGTGTGAAAAACTGGCTTGATCACCGCTATGCCCTTGTGTACTTCCAGGATTGGTCTTGCTTATTTGTCTCTTAATAACTTGTGTCGGTACAAACGGATTATGGAGGGCAGTCTTTAAAGCTTGATCAGCGATGAGGTCAACTGATTCTTCTCTTGGTGATTGAACCCAAGTTTTAGGTGGCACAGGTAAGTTTTTGTTAGCGTTTAACGTGTCGCTTGTTGTAGCCTGAAAGGGGTAAAATATAGATAATAATTAGGAACTGAAAAGATGTAGGGATTCGGCGTTGCTCGTTATTGCTCAAGTGACGAATGTGTAGACATTTCGGCAAATTAATAATTTGCAATTATGCATTGTTATTTGACCATTTGTTCAACGCAGCGTCGGATTGTAGCACCGGGCCATTGGGAAATCTTTCGATGAGCCCTCGACTTAGCCGGTTTTGGGGCCCCTGCCCCGGAGGTTTCTATATAGACAGGCTGTACTGTAATATCCTTGTTAACCTACTTTAAAATAATATTTGTTTGGATAAACAGTAGTAAGTAGTAAAAATATTTTGTATTTTTTTTCATGTGTGTGCCAAAGGTCACGAAAGGTTAAGATCTATAATACCTATACCAGTGAGAATACCGTGACTTCTTATAAGGTTGTTGTTAATTTTAATTTGGGCCTCTTTTCTGGCTTTTCCCATTTAAAACCTACTAAGGAGACACGTAAAAAACTTTTACCATCAAATCGTTATCGCCCTCCTTCATTTGACCTAAACAAAAACAATTAAGATTAAGAGCCGTTTCACACTCAGATTTCGGAATCGTATTCTCGAATCCGATTCTAGAAGCGGACCTTTGTCGAGCATGCATTTTAATGAAATCGTTTCACACTGGGATACCAGAGAATTTAAGACGGATTCCGCCGGCGGACGAATGGCGGGAGAATAGCCCAAGATAAAATAGTTAAGATATCTGACCCTTCACTGAAAACTAATCTTGAATCTCAAATCCCAGCTCAGAAGTCAGAGTATTATATTACATTAGGTGAGTGAATTATTTGAGTTTTACCAAGCCAAAACGACAAAAAAAA
>MU191755.1:0-13256 GCA_016904865.1 Pissodes strobi
CTGTTTCAGTTGGAGTTCCACAAGGATCTGTATTGGGACCAGTTCTCTTTATCATATATATAAATGACTTACCAGATATCGATCCAACAGATGAATACACTTTGTTTGCGGATGACACGACCATTGCCTGCACTGACAGGGACGTTGTGGTTGCTTGGGAGGGTTCGCGACTGGCACAGGCAAGAGCTGAGGAATGGTTTATTGCTAATAAACTTTTCTTAAACAAGGATAAGACACAAAAAATGGTATTCTCAACCAGGAACATCCCGGAACCCTATAGGGCAGATCCAGTCAGGTTTTTGGGTGTATATTTGGATAGGAAGCTACGCTGGGATGCTCATGTGTTACTCACTTATGCAAAATAATAAATAAAAACATCTTTATGCTACGGAATCTTGCGGCGTGCGTCTCTGAGCATGTTTTGAGGGAGGCATTTGTTGCAACCGTGCAGTCACATATAAGTTTCTCTATTGTTGTTTGAGGACATAGCAGTGGTGCTGCATCGGTGTTTGCTCTGCAGAGGGGAGCTATCAGGGTGGTTTCTTCGCTGGGGTACAGACAGAATTGCCGTAACTCTTTTATTGTTAATAAAGTGCTAACACTCCCATCACTTTTTAGTTTTGAAACTCTCCTGTTTGTGAGATCCCATATCGATCAACTTGCCACCCACAGTTCTCAGCATGACCATAATACCCGTAATAATCTGAATCTTGTGTCAAGTTATTGGCGTTTAAAAAGGTGTCAGGATGGTCCTGGGTTTTTTCGTATCCACTTTTATAATAAACTTTCATCTCAACAAAGAAATTTACCACTTAAGAATTTTAAAAAAAGGTTTAAGGCATTTCTCATCAGTAAGGCTTTTTACACAATTAAAGAATTCTTAGACACACCTGTGATAAACATATAAATATTATAGTATGTATTTATAGTTGAAGTATCTGTTGCCTGTATGTAGATATCTGTTTGTTTTGATGTGTGCTTATGAAATTTTCTTCTGTTTTTAAATGTTTATTGTGCTTCCAAACTTTATCCAAGTTTTATCATAATGTTAATAACTAAATTAGTGTAAATATTATAATCTATGTTTTCTAAATTGTGTAACATTTAAATTCTCTATTGTTATTTTATTAGTGTATATTTTTAAGATTCCTATTAGAAAAACTAAATTAATTATTTGAATATTTTGACGTATGTAAATACTCTATTTGTATATTTGACATGAATAAATAAGTTTGAAGTTTGAATGCAGCCCCTCTTGTCACAAACTGCCATTGATCAGCTGCAGACTTTGTACTTCGGTCACGGCACATATAACAACCTTCGGTGTTCTCCAGTCTGAGGGAGGACGTTGAGATTTGATGAGCCACATCCCGTGGCAACTCGGAACAGCGGGGGCGTCACTCCCCCTAATCAAACTGCTCTCACCAGTTTGACGGTCCTGCCTGCTGGTTAGTCGATTTGTAAACAATTGGAATGTACAACATTGGTTAGCAGTTAAGGAAATTATGCCTTATCTAAAACATGCAATTGACTATAAAATTGTATATAATAAGACAGAAAACATTACCATCCATGGTTATACAGATGCAGATTACGCAGTTCTAAGATGTGAGAGTCGTATTTTAATTTAGCATCCAAATGCAATCCTAGAAACTTATTGGAACTGCTAGTCCTTATTAATTGACTATCCAGTGATATTTCTCCCAGATCCCCCTTACAATTTATAATACTGGTCTTTTTGATATTGAAGCTCAATCCATTGGCACTGCACCAGTTCTTTATCGCCTCTACTTTCTCCCTTACAAGGTTTTCAAGTTGTGCTGGATCCTGGTGATGCCAGAGGACTGTAGTATCATCAGCAAAGGAGGAACAGCGACCATAAGAGATCGTGCCAGATAGATCATTAACATATATAAGGAACAACAGAGGTCCCAAGACAGAACCCTGGGGCACTCCAGCAGACAAAGAACCCATCGCTGATTGCTCCCCATGAAAATGAACCACCTGGCGTCGCCCTGACAGAAAAGACTCAAACCAGTCGAGAACCGGGCCTCTAAACCCATATGTACAAAGTTTAGCCAGCAATATCTCATGATCAACACAGTCAAACGCTTTACTAATATCACAAAAAACGGCAGAAGCCAGTTCACCATTGTTCAAGCTGAGGTATAAATGCTCTAGGAGATGGAAAATTGCATCATCTGTATTTTTAGAATTCTGAAAACCAAATTGCGAATTAGAAAGGATTTGGTGCTGTTCCAGAAACTTCAACATTCTCTCCTTGACCAATTTTTCTATGATTTTACTAAGGATGGGTAGTAAAGAGATGGGGCGATAATTAGATGGACATTGTTTTTCGCCTGTCTTAAAAATTGGTATAACAGTGGCCATTTTTTGGAAACACGAAAAGACGCCGGACAGTATAGACAAGTTAATCGCTTCAACAAGTGCTTGAATAGCTACAGGTGGTAAACATAGAAAAATCCGTATTGACATTTTATCATGTCCAGTGGTGTGCTAACTTCTAGTAGCTCGCGGAATATCTGTACTCGACAGTCCCTTTTGAAATGTCCAGTCTTGCCACATCTATAGCACTGATTTATAGCATTACGGTTATATGTCCTAACTTCTATTGGTTCGCGGAATCTTCCCGTGGCCTGAAGAACTTCTGTTAATTTCTTCAAAATTTCGCCCATCTCAGTTAATTCACAGCTGCTTACTAGCTTTTCTTCCTGGATGGATACGGCCCTGATTTTTGGCTTAGAGATATTACATTCCGCCTCGATTTCCAGGGCTCTATCCAAAGCTGTTATCAAATTTTGCAAGACCTAGCATCTTCTGAGTTTCTGGATCTCTGATACCATCCATGAAATATTGAGCAGTAAGTGCCTCTTGAAATACTTCTGTTGCTCCCGGGTAGGCCAATTGAATGAGGCCTCTAACGTCTGCCTCAAACTCTTGTAGGTTTTCACCAGGCTTCTGATGTTGAGACTTTACTTGTGCCTGATAGAGCTGTCTTCTATGTTGGTCGCCAAATCGTCTCTCCAGGGCAGCTACAAGTATGTCATATTTCCCCTGTTGGCTGATGAGAATAGTCTGTAGTAGTTCCAGAGCAGATCCACGAAGCGCTAGCACTAGTGACGTAGCAATTTCTTCGTTATTCCAACCGTTGGCAACATCAGCGACTTCAAATTGTCTTCTGTACATTGTCCAGGATGTTTGACCGTAATACGTGGGAGGTTTGATATGCTGTCCTGTGGCGAATACCCTCTCGATGAGTTCTTGATTTTTTAGTCTGGTAACTTCTGCTTATTCTTTCTGTACGCTTCCTACTTCTGTTTGTACTTTACATTTCCAACTTCTCTTTGTATATTGTGTACTTCTTTTTATTATTGACTACTGAAAGGATCGTATCTTAGTAACGACGCATTTTCAGATCCATGTTAATAGTAGAAACGTTTTTCCATATTTTTAAATGGAGAACAAGTCCTGAAAAGGTTTACGTTTACTATTGAATTCATCTGTACATATATTAGTTTTAATAAAATATATTTGCTTGAAAAAATGATGTTTTTTGATAATAAGGACGGCATTTTATCAAAGTGATTTTTAAGATCGTTTACGTAGCTCAAGAATTAAACATACAACTACTTTATAATTATTATTGTATTAATTTCTAAAGTAGGTAACCAACTATTAATTTAGCCAATTTTTTTTTAGGTCGCGGATCCGGTATTTTAAACCGGATACCTCGAGTCAATCAGATGTACGTTTCCTATTTTTAAGCAGCCATAGAAAATAAGTTCAACAGTAATTGATACTTTAGTTAAAGCAAATCGTCCGCTACATAAACCACAATTCTCCCCAAAAAAAGTGTTACCGAATCACTAATGACTCGGCGCACCTTCTTTACATTATCTACAATTAATTCGTAGCAAACTGCCAAGTAAGCGTATTACGTAAAACTGAGAAGAATTATCAAAATCACGATGTTTTTTTTTGGACAAAACCAAAAATAATTCTCTTCTATCACGCGAATCGAATCGGAAGCCGTAAAATCGAAGGTTACTCGACCACCAGAATTTTGCCTATTAAAAACAGAATTCTCCATGTTATTTGCGCTGATTTAAAATAAGATTTCTATATTATGCCGTATAACCAGTTATGCTTAATAAAAAAAATAACAACAATTAAAATTATTCGAATATGGTATCGTATTATCGAAATCGAATGACTATTTAAAATATATAAACACAGTATACAGGGTGTTTCAATATTGAAAACGGTTTTGCGCATTTCTAAGGTAGTTTTTCATAAGATATCGAAAAACACTAAGTTCGAATTTAACCCGCGTATAAAATTAACCGAAACTTTTAAACCTTCCGTAAAATTCAAAGTTACTGTCATTCGTTAGCTTATGAAAACCTAAAATAGGAATGTGCAAACTGTTTTCTTTGATCTCGTGCGGCTTGAATTTTAGAGCCTGTCAAAATGCCCGACTTTCAACTGTCAATATTTCGTAAACCGCTAAAGATAAGTATGGGATATTGTACACAAAATGTGTTAAGGGAGCCCAAAAATGTAATAAAAACAATTCATCCATGGCGCAAGTCTTCTGTTTTTGGTTCAAGTTCAAATGTTTTTTGGTTCAATTGTTGAAGTTATCAGAAAATATTACATCAAATGGCTATTTTGGTTTGTTTTAAAATGAGCCCCTGTTCAGTCCTCGTTGGAACACCCTGTACCTTATATACCTGATATCAAATGCTTTCACAATATAGGTGTTTTAAAAGGGACATTTTTGGTGCTTTAAACCCCTATAAACTCTGAACAGTTTGACTTAGGCTGAAACGCTTTGCACTTTTGGTAATATAAACTTACAATTCAACCGGAGCGGAGGTTTGCATTGACCCTATTTAGATTCTACTAGAGACGAACCTGTAATTTTAATTTAATTTTATTGTGTTTTTCATTCTTGTTTTTACTCTCTGAATTTTGATTTTAAATGCTGAATTCAGACTTTAGGCAAAAAATCCAGACTTTGGAGCCCCGATTCAACATAATCCAAGACCGTATTTGAAACTTTCATTTCGAACATTATACTCTTAATTCAGACTTTAATGTGTAAAAAGTTAAGAATACCTGTGAACTCTAAATTTAAAATTTAAATACAGGATTCATCACAGCCCAAGAGTTATGTCACAGTTTGAATTTCGAATTTACACTCTAAAATCAGAGCTAGAGCTTTCAATTATTTCAAGTTCGGACTGTAAAATATAAATTTAAAAAAGTTTGAAATTCAATTTTAAACAACAAATTCTGAAAATAAATTCGCTTCTGCTCTTCGGAATTTGGACTTTAAATTCTGAATTCGTTATTCTTTATAGTTTTAATTAAAAGAGATTGCTTTCAGATTTTAAACAAACGTGCCTTCAACGTATTAATTCAGGCTTTGAACAATCTTAAGTGATTGGTTAAACTCTGAATTCAGACTTCAAACTCTAAATCCAAACTCTACAGTCTGAATTTAAAGAAGTCTGAGTCAGGAATTTATCAGTACAGGATGTTCGGTTATATTTTAAACGAGGTTTACACGCATTATTTTTAGAGATATAGAAAAATGATAAATACAAAAGTTTTAGGATTTTGTCTGAGCCGCAACGATTCGTCATCCTTGAATATATAGGGTGTGCCATGTAGCAGTGGTAAATATCAACTTTCTTATTTTAAATGGAACACCCTGTATATTATTGCATATTTGGATTTTGCGGAGAATTCTAGACCTATTTCATAAATAATATCCTATACCTATCTTCAACTGTTTTTGAAATATTGACCGTTGAAAATCGACCATTTACTAAGTTTGACAGCCTGTGAAATCTAAACGGCTAAAGATAGAACAAAATGGCTTGCACTTTCCTGTCTTAATTTTTCATAGGCTATCGATTCACATTAACTTCAGATTTAACCAGAGGTTAAATTTAACCGGAATTTCTTAACCTCTGGTTAAATTTAAAAAAATAGTGTCAAACGATGGCTTATGAAAAACCAGGACAGGAAAATGCAAACCACTTTGCTCTATCTTTAGCCGGTTAGATTTCACAGGCTGTCAAACTTGATAAATGGTCGATTTTCAACTGTTAATATTTCAAAAACAGTTGGAGATATGTATAGGACGTTATTCATGAAATATGTCTAGAATTCTCCGCAAAATCCAAGAATGCAATAATATACAGGATGTTCCATTTAAAATAACAAAGTTGATGTTTACCACTGCCAAATGGCACACCCTGTATATTCAAGGATGACGAATCGTGGCGGTTGGCGGTTGAGATAAAATCCTAAAACTTTTGTATTTAAAATTTTTCCATATCTTTAAAAATAAACATTGTAGACTCCATTCAAAATATAACCGAACACCCTGTACATTCTCATTGTATATATACTGATGAATTCAGTCTTTAGATTCTGAATTCCGACTTTAAATTCTGAGTTCAGATAAAAATGCATCGATTGAACAAAGCTCGAATGCAGATTTAAAACAATAAATTCGCGCTCTAAAATCTAAGATTATTATAAGAACTACAAATAATGTACACCTTAAATTCTGAATTCAAACTCTACAGTCTGAAATTTAAAAAAGTTTAAACAAAGATTTCCTGAACATAGTTATAAAAGTCTCGATTCACTAAAGTCCAAATGCAAATTTAAAACAATAAATATACACTTTTGTTTGAACCCGGTTTTTAAACAATACATTTTCTTTTTATATTTATTCTGATGATCTCAGAATTTAGATTCTGAATTCAAACTTTAAAGTCTGAGCTCAGATATGAAATCGTCGAACCAACAAAGCCCCAATGGAGATTTAAAACAATAAATTCACACTGAAGGCTAAATTATAAAAGTTTGAACCCGGATTTTAAACAATATATTCACACTTTATACATATTCTGATAAACTTAGACTTTAAATTCTGAGCTCAGTTATAAAAGCATCGATTCAAAAAAGTACAAATGCAAATTTAACAATAAATAAACACTTTTAAATTTAAGATTATTATTTAAATTCAAAATATGGACTTTAAACTCTGAATTTAAGGTCTTAAATTAAAATAAATATGAACCCAGATTTTAAACAATACATTCTGACTTTATATAAACTCTGATGAATTCAAACTCTCGATTCTGAATTCATACTTTGACTCTGAATTCAGATTCTAAGCTCAGATATAAAAGGCTCGATACAACAAAGCCCGAATGCAGATTTAAAGCTATAAATTCACACTTCAGGCTGAATTGTAAAAAATTGAACCCAGATTATAACCACACATTTTCTATGTATATTCTGATGAATTGATGAAATCAAATTTTAGTTTCTGAATTCATACTTTAGATTCTAAGCTCAGATATAAAAGCCTCGATTCACCAAAGCCTAAATGCAGATTTAAAACAACAAATACACACTTTTAAATTTAAGATTATTATTTAAGTTCAAAACGTGGACGTTAGACTCTGAATTTAAGCTCTACAGTTTAAAATTTTAAAAAAAATTGTATCCTGAATTTTAACATTACATTCTCACTTTATATAAATTCTGACGAATTCAAACTTTCGATTTTGAATTCAGATTCAGAGCTCTAATATAGAAGTCCCGATTTATTAAAGTACAAATTCAAATTTAAAACAATAAATAAAGACTTTTTAAGTTCAAGATTATTATTTAAAATCAAAATGTAGAATTTAAACTCTGATCGCAAGTTCTACAGTCTGAAATTTAAAAAAAAATGTACCCGGATTTTCAACAATATATTCTTACTTTATATAAATTCATATTTAATGCAATAAATTTACACTTTTAGGTGAATTGTAAAAGTTTGAACCCGGATTATTATAAACATACATTCTCACTTTGTATACATATATTTCGATGAATTAAGATTTTAGTTTCTGAATTAAAACATTAAGTTCTGAGCTCAGATATAAAAATCTCGATTCACCAAAGCCCAAATGCAGATTTAAAACAATAAATAAACACTTTTAAATTTAAGATTTTTATTTAAATTCAAAACGTAGAGTTTAAGCTCTGCAAACGTAGAGTTTAAGCTCTACAGTCTGAAATTTAAAAAAAGAACCCTGATTTTAAACATTACATTCTTAAATTCTGATGAATTCAAGCTTTCGATTCTGAACTCGGTTATAAAATCCTCGATTTAATAAATCACAAATTAAAATTTCAAACTTTTCAGTTTAAGATTATTATTTAGATTCAAAATGTAGGCTTTAAACTTGTGAATGTCAGCTCTACAGTCTGAAATTTGAAAAAATTGAACCCGGATATTAAACAATTCATTCTCACTTTATATAAACTCTGATGAATTCAAACATTCGATTCTGAATTCAGATTTCGATTCTGAATTCAAATTCTGAGTTCAGACATATAAGCCTCGATCCAACAAATACTGAATGCAGATTAAAAACAATAAATTCACACTTCAGGCTAAATTGTAAACGTACAAACCCGGATTATAAACATACATTCTCACTTTGTATTATATATTCTGATTAATACAGATTTTAGGCTCTGAATTCATACTGTAGATTCTGGGTTCATACATAAAAGACTAGATCTACCAAAGCCCGAATGCAGATTTAAAATAATAGATTTACACTTCAAGCTGAATTATAAAAGTTTGAACACGTATTATAAACATACATTCTCACTTTCTAAATATTCCGATGAATTCAGATTTTAGTTTCTGAATTCACACTTTATATTCTGAGCTCAGATATAAAAGCCTCCATACACCACAGCTCAGATATAAACAATTTTAAATTTAAGATTATTATTTAAATTTAAAACATGGACTTTAGACTCTGAATTTAAGCTCTACAGCCTGAACTTAAAAAAAATTGAACCCTGATTTTAAACATTATATTCTCACTTTCTTTCTGATGAATTCAAACTTTCGATTCTGAATTCAAATTCTCAGCTCAGATCTAAAAGCCTCGATTTACTAAGGCACAAATTTAAATTTACAACAATAAATAAACACTATTAGGTTTAAGATTATTTAAATTCAAAATTTGAACTCTAAACTCTGAATGCAAAAAATTGAACCCGGATTTTATACAATACGTTCTTACTTTATATAAACCCTGACGAATTTAAACCTTCCATTCTGAATGCAGATTCTGATCTCAGATATTTAAACCTCGGAAAACAAAACTCGAATTCAGATTTAAAACAATAAATTCACACTTCAAGCTGAATTGTAACAGTATGAACCCGTACTATAAACATACATTCTCACTTTGTATATATTGTGATGAACTCAGGTTTTAGTTACTGAATTTAGACTTGACACTTTGTAGTTTAAATTATTATTTTAACTCGAAATATGTACTTTAAACCCTGAATTCAAGCTCTAAAGTGTATCTTTTTATTTTGGTGAACTCATACTTTAGATTCTGAATTCAGACTTTAAACTTTGAGGTCAGATATTAAGGCCTGGATTGAACAAAGCCCGATTACAGATTTAAAACAATAAATTCACACTTTAAACTTAAATATTTTCATTTAAACTCAAAATTCGAAATTTAGATTCTGAACTCATATAGGTACAAAAGCAATAAATCAACAAAGCTTGAATGCAGATTAAAAACAACAATTTATACATTGAATCAACAAAGCTTGAATGTTGATTAAAAACAATAATTTAACATTTAAAGATTATTATTTAAACTCAAAATTAGGAACTTGAACTCTGAATTCAAACTCTTCCATCTGAAATTAAAAAATCTTGAAGCTGGATTTTAAACAATACATTCATTCCCACATTACATATATTCTGATGAATTCAAATTTTCTGATTATGAATTAAAAACAGATCACAAATGCAGATTTAAAACCAAAAATTCACACATGAAAGTTTAAGATTATTAATCAAACTCAATATTCTCACTTTAAACTCTGAATTGAAACTCTACAGTCTACAGTCAGAATTTAAAAAAACTTGAATTTTAAACAATACATTCTCACTTATACAAGGTATTAATTAAATATGTGCAATAACTTTCAAGGACGATTCTTTGAATGAATTTAAGATAAAAAATTTATGTGTAGACATGGTCCCGTAATTGCTCCGTTTTTAAGGAAGGGGATTTTAAACTTTAAAAAAAATCGATTTTTCGTAATATTTTTTAGCCGATTTTGTTGAAATGATAAAATTCTATTTATAATATTAAGGGACTAATTTAGCTTTAAGTAGATTAAATTTATTGAATTCAGTGGCGTCCCGGGCAGCACCTCAACAAATGTTACTGTTAAGAAAAGTAAGCCCCTGGGTTTTTGGATTTTTTATATTTTTTCGGATTAAGCAACTAAAAATACAACTTTACTCTCTTTTGAATTTTGACTTTTTTTATGTTTTGTTTCGTTTTTGAGAAAAATAGTAAAAACTCCTTTAATGCATGTCACTGGACCACAGAAAAACCATGGTGGAAACAGGAAATTCTATTTTTTAAGCGCTTGCGAAAATTTTTGTTACTGGAATAAATTATTAATATGCAATAAAAAGGACAGCTACACTTCAGTTTTTGCTAGTTTGGTAGTTCTTATTTTTTAATCTTGTCCATGGATATGCATTAAAGTGGTTTTATTTTTTTGCTTGAAAACGAAGCAAGATACAAGACAAATTCAAGAGACAAAAACGTTGTATTTTTAGTTGGTTAGTCCAAAAAAAATATATAAAAATACCGAAAGAGCTAATGGCAGTCAATAATAGTCGTTAAGGTGCTGCCCGGGGCGCCACTGGACGCAATAAATTAATTCTAGTTAGAGCTAAATTAACACCTTAATGTCAAAAATAAAACTGCAAAATTTCAACAAAATCCGCTAAAGAATATTTAAGATATTTACGAATAACCGATTTTTTTTTAAAAGTATTTTTAAAAAGCATTTGCGGACCCATATATTTATATGAACTTTTCGTCTTAGAATCACTCAAGGAATCGTTCCTTAAAGCCTTTGCACATACCTAAAGAGCACCCTGTATATTCTAATGAATTCAGACTTTAGATTCTGAATTCAAGCTTTAAATTCTGAGCTCACATATAAAAGCCTCGGTGCAACAAAGCTCGAATGCAGACTTAAAATCTGATATTCAACTGTCAATATTTCAAAAACAGTTGGAGATAGGTATAGGACATTATTGATGATATATCTCTAGAGTTCTCCGCAAAATCCAAATATGCAATAATATACAGGATGTTCCATTAAAAATAACAAAGTTGATATTTACCACTGCTACATGGCACACCCTGTATATTCAAGGATGACGAATCGTGGCAGTTGAGATAAAATCCTAAAACTTTTTTATTTAAAATTTTTCCATATCTAAAGATATGGAAAAATTTTAAAATAAAGCTTGTAGACTCTGTTCAAAATATAACCGAACACCCTGTACATTCTCATTTTATATATACTGATGAATTCAGTCTTTAGATTCTGAATTCCGACTTTAAATTCTGAGTTCAGATATAAATGCATCGATTGAACAAAGCTCGAATGCAGATTTAAAACAATAAATTTGCACTCAAAAATCTAAGATTATTAATTGAACTACAAATAATGTACACCTTAAATTCTGAATTCAAACTTTACAGTCTGAAATTTAAAAAAGTTTGGACTCAGATTTCCTGAGCTCAGTTATAAAAGTCTCGACTCACCAAAGCCTAAATTCAGATTTAAAACAATAAATATACACTTTTAAGGTTAAGATTATTGTTTAAATTCCAAATTTGGACTTAATTAATAAAAGTTTGAACCCGGTTTTTAAACAATACATTTTCACTTTATATTTATTCTGATGATCTCAGACTTTAGATTCTGAATTCAAATTTTAAATTCTGAGCTCAGATATAAGAGCCTCGATCCAACAAAGCCCGAAAGCAGATTCAAAACAATAAATTCACACTTCAGGCTGAATTATAAAACTTTGAACCTGGATTTTAAACAATATATTCTCACTTTATATATTCTGATTAATTGAGAATTTAGTTTCTGAATTCATCGACGAAAATCTTTTATCGCACTAATCCGATTCCTATTCATTCCTATACCCTCTGGGGTAGTGGAGTTAAACATGCTCAGACTTTAGATTCTGAGCTCAGATATAAAAGCCTCGATTCACCAAAGCCTAAATGCAATTTTAAAACAATAAATAAACACTTTTAAATTTAAGATTATTATTTAAATTCAAACTATGGACTTTAAATTCTGAATTTAAGCTATTCAAATGTTGAAACCTGGATTCTAAAGAATATATTCTCACGTTATATATATTCTGATTAATTGAGAATTTAGTTTCTGAATTCAGACTTCAGATTCTGAGCGCAGACATAAAAGCCAATAAGATTTAAAATAAAAGATAAATACTTTAAATTTTAAGATTATTATTTAAATTCAAAATGTGGACCCTAAACTCTGAATTTAAGCTCCACAGTCTGAAATTAAAAAAAATTAAATCCTGATGTTAAACAATACATTCTGACTTCATATAAACTCTGATGAATTCAAACTCTCGATGCGGAATTCATACTTCGATTCTGAATTCAGATTCTGAGCTCAGATATAAAAGGCCCGATCCAACAAAGCCTGAATGCTTATTTAAAAGGATAAATTTCAACTTCAAGCTGAATTATAAAAGTTTGAACTCGGATTATAAACATACATTCTGACTTTGTGTATATTCCGGTGAATTCGGATTTTAGTTTCTGAATTCATACTTTAGATTCTAAGCTCAGATATAAAAGCCCCGATTCACCAAAGCCTATACGCAGATTTTAAACAATAGATAAACATTTTTAAATTTAAGATTATTATTTAAAATCAAAACGTGGACTTTAGACTCTAAATTTAAGCTCTACAGTCTAATATTAAAAAAAAATTAATCCTGATTTTAAAAATTACATTCTCACTTTATATAAATACAGATGAATTCAAACTTTTCATTTTAAATTCAGATTCTCAGCTCAGATATTAAGCCCAGATTTACTAAAGCACAAATTCAAATTTAAATCAATAAATAAATTCAAAATGTGGACTTTAAACTTTGAATTTACGTTCTACTCTCTGAAATTAACAAAGTATTGAAGCCAGATTTTAAACAATTCATTCTCACTTTATATAAATTCTGACGAATTCAAACTTTCTATTCTGAATGCAGATTCTGAGCTCAGATATAAAAGCCTCGA